>OMLB01058885.1:9506-22226 GCA_900302555.1 Myripristis jacobus
GCGATAGGGAGTGTATATGAAGTATATGAATGTGGAAAGGAGGAGGAGGAGGAGAGAGATCGGAGCCAAAGAGGGAGGGATCGGGGATGCGAGCCGGCCAAGTTTACAGTACTGCTGGCAAAGTAGGTCGCTTGGCACCTGTGTCTCCCTCTCACTCCACCGAGGAATGCAGCTGCCACCGGTTAATGAGAAGGTCAGCAGTATTATGGAACATATAAAAGCAAATCTGCAAACTATATCAGGACAGCTGTCTGAGAGGTGAGCACCTGAGGACGGAACATTGAGGATTCCACCTTTCAGCGCTGACCAAAAAAAAAAAAAAAAAAAGCAGACTTACATAACAGGGCATTTTTTTATGCATTGGAAACTAGGATATACAGATGTTGCAGGGATACCTCCATATTCCTGCCTATAACAGACTCGCTGTCTGAGTCTTTAAGCTGCCACTTCCTCCCAGTAAAGAGTGGGAACCTGATAAGCAGATTAGGCTGCAGGAGCCACTTCCTGTCTGCTCCCTCTCAGGGGCCTGATATAACTGATTTATAATACGACTAATACACTGGCTACGACTTCAGTTACAGAACAAACAAATACAAGTTCAGCTCCCAGGAACACAGAATACAGCACGTCCTGTTTTCAGTACAAGGCACTTGAGATTTTGACTCGGGCTTGACTGCAGTGACTGTGATACCTGACTTCTGCCACCACAGGGTTACCAACAAACCACAAAAAAATGAACTAAAACCACTTTTACAACCGGGCAACCCACAAAAAAAAGCAGGTAATATCGCTGACATTCAGGTTCCACATTTCATATTTTCCCTCCAGGTTAACTGGTGTCACAATCTCCAAAATGAAATACATTTTCATCGATGTTCCACCGCTGTGCTGTCATGACAACAATGTGAACACAATTCAGTCCAAAAGATGGTGATTTACTGGTAATTCATCATATTGCATAAGTTACACTAAGTGCCTTCTCTAAAATAGAGCACGTCCCGTATCATCACGCCTGTGCAGGTTGCACACTATCAGCAAGTTGGTTTATTTTAACAACTGTTTAAAACAAATCTACTCTTCAGTGTACACCTCTGCCCATGGCAACCAAAGTTGGTAATCAGCTGGAACTGTTGCAGGGTTCAGAAAGTAGGACTAAAATGTTGGCTTTACCCGTTTACCTTTTAGGTCCATGTAAAAAGGGCATAAAGCTCTTCTTCAAGATTATGTAAGACAGACAGACGTGAGGGTGTTCAAGATAAAATCCAATATACATAAACAGAACTTATAGTAAAAATCCCTCTTTATTGCACACTGAGATTCCACCCAGGTTTTGCCCATGACATGAGCTAAAGGGGAAGCTAAGGGAAGCCATTTAACTCCTGACTCTTCCCTCTCACATCTGCAAAGACAAGACATGTCTTAAGCACTGCCGGAATAAGAATAGCATATATAATTTACTTTATTCTATTTGGGACATCTGATATTCCTGCACATATTTCAATGTCAGCACAGTGAGATAACATACAGTGAGCAGCTTGACTTCATCAGCCTGGCTCTCTGGCAGATTATCCTTTTTGCTTGTTCCTTTTTTTCCCCCCTACAGACAAAATTTAGCCTGGCGGGTGATTTGCTTTGAGCTGCTCTCTTAAGGAATGTAAAGCGTCTGGCCCAGTGGTTTGCTCTCCTGCACTTCCCTAGGTGAGAGGTAAACTCACAAAAAAAGCAGCCGGGCTATTTGATGGAGCAGAGCGTGAAGCCTCAGTCGGATGCGGGCCTTATCTTTCCAGATAAAGAGGCCCGCAGAGGAGAAAGGCATCCTACCAAACAAACTAAAAAGCTGTGTTTATCTGTGAGCGCTGGTGTTGTCAAAGACGCCTATAGCGTGGAGGTGAAAAAACAAACAGGTGAACATGCAGTACAGTTAGCTCTGGTTGAAACACACAGTATGGTGCTATGAGGGCAGGATGTGTGTATGGTGGGGGGGTGGACCCTGAGTAGCCATGAAATCAAGGCTGGGGCATAAAGGCAAGGTAGGAGGAGAGACGTAATGCTGATTGAGTGTATGTGTGTGTGTGTGTGTGTGTGTGTAGCGTGAGAGCTGGTTGACTCGTTGCCAAAGCATACAGTGCAGGCCGTGGGCTCGGTCTGGGGCTGCTGCAGGCAGCTGGTTGCAGGTCTTGAGGTGATGTGTGGTTAAGATGTTGATCGTGGCACCGCAGCGCCGGAGCCCGAGCAGGACCAGGTGCTGATCTGGGAGCGGCCAGGCAGGCTGTGAGGCGGAACCCCCCTGTCTGGCTCCGTGTCACGCGACAACCGCCACACCGCCCACCACAGCGGCACCGCACAGCATCCAGAGCAGGGGTGTTCAAACCATCTGATGCTCTGGACCCTCAAACTGACTTTCAGTAAGCGACAGATCCCAAGAGAGACCCTTATATCAAAAAATATTTTGCATTAAATACTTGTGAAAGGCATCTAAGCACAACCTCCTTCCCCAAGCATTTAAACACAAGAGATGTGACTTCAATCTTGCATTACTGATCTGACATTTAATATGTATAATTGTAATGATTAGGTGTAGTATAAGTATTGTTTTCTAATCATTTTAATTTTTTGTTGCTAATTTTCTGTAATTTTCTTTTTTTTCGGATTTTTTTTTTTACTGAAGTCCCATGGTTTTGAAAGAAATCAATTAAATTTGAGCCTGTTTCAAAGGGTTAAACTGTTTAGATGTCACATCTGAACATTGACAAATAGTCTTGAGATTAAACCAGAAGGAGGAGCATGTTAAAATGATCCCTCATACATGTAGAGCTCATACACTGCTGGCTTTGATGTACATCAGTTGGCTGCATTCAGGCAGGTTTAAAAAACACATATGGAGGAATTGGTGTTGCAGTATGCGCGCATGACTAAGTGTCTTTTCGTACAGCAGATAAAGAGGGGAAGCGATTAAATGTGCCATTGTAAGAGCTCATCCTATGTATGAATGCAAATGTGTGACGTTTCGGGAAAAAAAAACAACAACATGCATTATTAAAAGACTGGCCTCCAGAAATTGCTGAATGTAACAGCCGCCAACTCACTTATAGAATTATGAGGTGATATGTGCGTCTGACTCAGCCCCAGACTGAGTGAATCTTGTCATTGTGAGCATGAGCCACAGAGAGAAAGAGAGAGAGAGAGAGAGTGAAAGAGAGAATGCAATTGTCTCTGTCACCGAGATCAATGCCAGGCCAGGCAGGAAACGGCTGATTGGGAGATTACTGGTGAGCAATGACTACCTGGGCAGATGTGTAGGCGTAATCTGTGACGCTCAAAGGTTGGAACTAACCAACCAGAGAACCACTGAGGAATGCACCACTAATGAATAGAGCTGGATAGGGATTTAAAAAAAAAAAAAAAAAGGAATAAAGAAGACCATCAAAGGGAGAAGTGATGCAAGCTAAGACATGCTGAAGACTCGAGGCTGTCGGGCGTCATGACCGCTGCAAAAATGATCAAAGATGATGATCAAAGACACCCACGGCAAGTTATAACCCATATGTGTGCTTTAACATTTCTGTAGGGCTGAAATAATTTATTATTTATAATCATTTATAATAATCACTGATTGTTGAAGGGGATTTATCATCAAAGATGCTCAAACCTGCTTCCTCTCTCGCTATTTATGTGTGCTTTGTAAAAGGGCGAAGCATGCAGCACTTCTGAGGATGGAGGATGGCGATCCCGCAGGCAAAAGCCTTTTAAACAAAGACTTAACTGCAAAAGTGTGAGAATCGGCTAGAATTGTAGTAGCATCATCAGTTTTGCTTACGACAGCAGCTTTCACACTTGTGTCAGGCCATCTAAGTCTGCTTCAAGGATCATACCGGTGATTTTGAACATTTGGCCTGTTTACTACAATTCACACACATTTTTACACTGCAATAAACCCTTTTGCAAATCCTGTGGGGGTGATGAAGGTCAAAACACGTCGATTTTCAAATTTAAACTTTTGGTTGAAACATCCACGGTGTAATGTTCTGCTTCTGCAGCTACAAAGGCGGCACCATTCATAAACCACAAAACGTACACTCGCTGTGTGTAAAGCAAACGTGTCCTCAGGGACTATTTTCCGGCAGAGAGACCGTGTCACTCCTCCCAATTTCAAGCCATCAAAACAAAACAGTGCTGCTGCTTTTAGGAAAACTAATGTGGACAACTTCATTACGGTGATGAAGAAAGTTTGGAGTGTCTTACAGTTCCTTTTCTTATCTTAGTGGAATGAATGACAACCAATGGGTGGATGAAAGATAAGGAAAATGACATGCGAGGTCTAAAAACTGTTTGCTTTAGGAAAAGATTAGCAGAAACGTGAAGCATATACATTTTGTAGATACCACGCTAAACAAGCAGAATCAGTAGTATGACCCTTTCCACAATGTTCTATTTTTTGTGCACCTCAGAAAGCCTTAAAAGATAATTTGTTAAAAATTAAAAATGGTGGAGCATCTAATCAACAGACTTCTGTGAACATCTGAAAAACAAGCCATTGTGTGCATAATGTTTTGTGCTCATGTGGTGTGGTATAACACAGAGCATTTAATTCGTCAGTCTTTCTTTCAGTACTAAAATGTATCCCTTAATACTGGCCAAATGGGGTTATGACACAAAAATCCTGGGAGGTGTCAAACACTGTTAAGACAAAAGAAAGAGTGAAAAGAACAAGAAAGACTAAAAACACAGAAAAAAACCAATGTGTCTATTAGTTTCTTTCCCTCTGCGGCAGTAAAACTCAACGCATTGTCAAAGCGAGGCATTCCTATCCGTTACCACCGCCACACTGTTCTGCTTACAGGAAATACGGCCTCCTCTAAGGAACACAAGGAACATTAAATTAGAGAAACACAGTCTGTTCCCTCAACAACCCCCAAAACACTGCTGCAACAAAAAACCCTCGCTGCACAGTACCTAAACCTAACCCCACAATCAAGAATAATCGTTCTGCGCTTATCACTGGAATGTAGACAAGGAGACTACTTATAAATATCCCGGCTTATTTTGTAACATGATCAAAAATTCTATTTTGGTTGAGAGAAAGACGAATGGGTGCGCATGACTGGGAGAGAGAGATAGAGAGCGAGCGAGTGAGCGAGAGAGAGAGAGAGAGAGAGAGAGAGAGAGAGGCACTGAGGGCTGCATTGATCTTTGCAGAAGGGGAATAGTCAAGAGTTTATATCAGGCCTGGTAATCCTGTGTGGAATGCTGGGTGGGAACTTTCTTTGCTACTGTATCCCATTCCTGTCCTCCTCTCTCTGGTCGCCGATTCATCAGGGAGCAGAAAGAAGAACAAGGTCACGGTCAGTTCTACAGGTCAGGCCGACATGCCTGCAACGTTCGCGCAACTTCGCATCACGCCACCTTTCTGCAGTCACGGACGAGTTCACTCTACAACTGTGTCCTTGAAGTTGGGGCTTCCCAAACATTTTCCCATGAAGGGGCCCCAAACAGATGCACTTTAGACCAAGGACCCCCATTTGGAAAAACAAAAAAACAAAACTGTCCCCTGAAAAAACTGTTATTTGCTCAGACAAAAGCAACAATGGAAAATCAATAAAACTAACATCCAACTAACGTTACTGAAAAGTATTTTCAATTATTTTTTTATCTTTCTCTTTCTTCGAACTTCTAAAAAAATTTAATAAAAGTTAAAACAATCTAGTGATATAATATAAGCTAAATTTGCCATTTTACTGAGGACCCCTGAAACCCATCACGAGGACACTTGTGGTCCCTGGACCCCATTTTCGGAACCATTATTCTAGATGGTGTTAAAATGAGGCCGACACAAATATCTATTATTGTAGTAATTCTTAAAAAGAAAACCTGTAAAATGTACTGTAAAAGTTATACGAATGTAAACTTCACAAACAATAACTCTGTGTTGTATTGTAAGTCATACATTAGACAGATTTGGATAATATTAATAACAAATTACAGACTTGTGTGACCTTAAGCAGGGCTTAGCAGGCTACAGACTAACTTTTTACCCAGGTGGAAACTGGTGGCATCGATGCTCTTTCCAAGAAACTGCCTGTTCTCTACTGAAATATTATGTGCGCGTGGGTGTGTGTGTGTGTATGGTGAAATTATTAATGTGTCTGGAAGGTTTCATTTAGTCAGTGACTTTAGTCAGTGTTTCATCATACTGAATCAAATCACAAACTGAATTCTTGCTTGTTTTTGACAAAATCTCTATCTCAGACAACCAAAGCACAGTGGTTCTGCCTCATGACAGAGGCCAAACTGTTGTAATAGTGGGATTGGGGAAGCAGCATAGATCAACTTCTGAAGGCCTGCTGAAGACAAACATTTGCTACACTCACTTATGACAGGAAGTTATTAAGTTTAGCTTCAACCATTTTGTGAGGCAGATTTATGGGAATAATTTGGCACATGAGAGCCGCTGAGAACAACAGACACACATGCATTGTCTGCGCTTTTTCTCTCTTGGTTACAGTTGGGATGTGACATGGTTGAATGAACAATTGTCCCATTAGACCATTAATAAGAACCTAATGACTTCCCTAAGACAAAAAGCTGGGCCTGCATTTGGCTGAATTCCAGTGTTAAGTCTTAATCCTCCCTGGAGTGGCCCACTTGACAGAAAACACAAGACCTGTTAATCTGGGCTGGATCACAGGCTCTCCGGGATGTGCAGAACAATGCCTCTCCTACTTACTTGTACACACACACAGTCACACATGCACACACACAGTCACACATGCACACACACATACGAAGACCACAGTCTCCCCACACAGTCATTTTAAAGTCAAACCTCCCGAAGTGTTATGTAACTTCCCTCTGCCCCCTGGAACACATCGATACTTTGTGTGGGGCCGACTGTGGATGTAGGGGTAGGTTTCATCTGAGGATGGAGACAAGGGGAAATGTAAAGCAGGAAGGACACACACACACACACACACACACACACACACACACACACACACACACACACACACTAGCCACAGAGTGTCAAGTAGCCTAGTCTGATACTGCCTGCGCCCGTGTGTCATTCCAGTCTGGGGATGATCAGATCACATGCTGTAGTGGGTGTGGTTTCACACAGGCCAGGTAGGTAAAAAGAGAAGGCTTTTTGTAGTTAGGGCAGGACCCTGGCACAGTGACTAACGTGCACTGCATTTACATGCACACAATAAACCAGATTATTGTGAGCAACTGGATTATGGCAGGAAATTGGGTAAGATGTGTTATCTTGTTACCCCCGTATACATACTAGCCCCCAATAATCAGGTTTACCCCCAAACCTGATGTCGTTGAACACTGCTGACAGAGGCAGTGCAGCCACCAGCCGGCCTCTTGTGGGCATTGCCCTCAGCTCCACCCCCCTGCTCTAGATGTTTGAAGCAGGCGGTGGCCGATGTGGTTTTTGTTTCCTTAAATTTTCATCACAGGTAATGTTGGCAAGCATGCTTCCAACGACTATGCAGCACTGAGAGTCTTTACATTGTATGTTTATTGTATTAATAGTGTCTGTTTCCTTATCAACTCTCTTTGCCTGCACATGCACACATAAAAAGCCATTCAAAAATCCAACTACGCCTTAACGTGGCCCAGTTATCGGGGTTCCTCCGGCAGAAATCAAGCTGCCTTGACCCAGTATGTCTGAATGCCTTCACCTGATTATGAAACTGTTTTTTTCTTGTTTATATGGCATTTGTAAAATCATATAGCTACCCATATATGATAGCTAAAGTGCATATAAACGCAGTAATGGTCCACTGAATGATTGTGTTACTATGAATCCCACTGCAGTTCTGGGTAGGATATGCCCACAAGTGATGTGACTGGTCAGTAAATTTGTTGGCCTGCTGTCCAGAAGCCCTTACCCAACCATAACCCTAACCTTAACCCATGTGAAGAAGCCTGTGGGGATTCATAATAGCGTTAAATATTTAAGCTCCTTCATGCTCGGTTTCCCTGTCTTGGATGAGCATGGAGGCCACAGACTCGCTCTGCTCCTACACATAAGGGGATCAAACAGTAGGCATGTAGATCTCACCCACTGAGGGGGAAACACCTTGCAGCCACCAAAGGCAGTGCCTGTGTAAAGGTGTGTGTGTGTGTGATCACTGAATAATAGTGGTGAAAACATGAGACAATGTAGCTACAAAGAGATCAGAGAGAGTAAAAGTGGTAAAAAGAGGGAGAGAAAAATGCAGAAAAAAAGAAAAAGCAAGACGAATGCGGAGACAGTCGCAGGGTAACGATCCGCTCAATTAGAGAGCGACAGCCGTAATTTCCCCGTCTGACTTAAAGTCTTTGGAGTAGATTACACCATAGACCAAGTTATTCTAACCACCTCTGCCACTTTACACACATGCACACAAACACATACACACTCAGTCATACCCACAAAGTCGCACACACACCAAATGCAAACCTTTGGATTTTAGGGTAAATGCTAACACTTGGACAGATGTGGGCAAAAGCCACGAGTCTTTCAGATGATTTCACATTGCCACTTTACACTAGGGGACATCAAACGGCTGCGTCGATGAGGCAAACTCTACTTTACCTTGGCAACAGTGCTTTCAGCTTTCCATAAAGACACTGCTCTATTCAAGTTAAACGTTTTTTAGTCACAAATGACTCAGTGTTTTCCCTCTTTTTCATTCCAAATACGCCGGTTTACTGACATGCAGACAATGGCTCATTCATGACTGCACTAATAACTGCATAGAGATGGGAACTTTTTATTTGATTGTGGAGGGAAGCTGCGTCTCCTTCTCCTAGCCCGGTGCTCACTCTCTGATGTGGTTCCTCATGATTAGTGTTTCACTTTGCTGTCGTCTACTACAGTATTAGCTGGACTTCACCGGGTTTCTCTCAATCTCACTTTGATCCTCTGTAATTACAGCGCTGTGTGTTTGTAAGTCAGTGTGTGTATGTGGGCGGCCGCGTGAAGCCGCGTGCGTGAATGAGAGTGTGCATTGTAATCACGGTGCTTACAGTGTTTCGGGGGCACTTTGATAAAAACTGGCAAGGCGCAGATAATGTCACTGATTCCAGACAAAGGCGAAATTACAACGCTGCACGCAATGCAACATGAGTCCTCGGCCTCACATGGGACAAAGAGAGAGAAGGTGTGTGTGTGTGCAGGTGTGCGTGTGTGTGTGTATATGTGTTTCAAAGAGTGTATATTAAGTTCTTTGCTGGGATGTTAAAACAAATCCCCTCTCCCACAACACTTCTCCTGTGTGGCTGACTGGATGTACAATATGTTACCTCTCTAGTCTCATAAATTTCCCAGCAGTTGCATAACCGCATCCCGGTGGAACTCTAAAATAAATGCTGCAGCAAATATATTTTTGAATGGGTACACATACACAAGCCATGTATAATAATGCAGCACTGGAAATGTTTACTTAATTGTTCGTAAAAGGACAGAATATGGTGGTGTGTCACAAGATGCTCGTCTGGCTCGTCTCCAGGTCTTATTTTTCTGTGGCTAAAAACCAAGTTGACATGGCAACTCAATACCTGCACAAAGGCTGAAAGGGCCACTGGCACTGAATAAACATAGTAGGGCTTATACAATCTCACTATGTGTATACATGTGTATATACAGCCTTGAATGTGCGTAAGTGCATAGGCGCATCTGGTATGTTTTTAATTACCAGAAGTTATAAGAATCCTTTCACTGCGAAGATTCGGACAGACTGGAGTACATTTTAGGGAGGAAGGTTATTTTATCATGTAATAGGCTGGCCATGAAAATGTTATGTAAGGGAGGAAAAAAAAAAGTCTCGTCTACTTCTTTATTCAGGAACTCAGACGCAAGTATGAAAGAATTCAACGAACCAGCAGAATGTGACCTAGTCTGTATAAAATTAAAGAATTTGGCTTCAAGGAATGAAAACATTTTTAAATTAAACATTTATATTTGACTTTTTTTTTAGGCATTTAGATGACACTGAGTGATCGGTGAGCGCAAAAGTAGAATAAGCTTCCGTTTCTGGATCAGCAATAAAGCAGAAAACTGCTTTGGAGAAACGCTCTCTAGAATTTGAATCTACATATAACCTAAACTACAACACCCTGCGTTTTTTTTGGTCATACATTCTGGAGAAATGCATCAACGAAAACAAAATAAATGACCTGACACTCAGGAAAAACCTCTCTCTGTTTTCTGCACGCAGGCCGCTGAACTCAGCTGAACCTGTGGGGCTGTGTTGCTATGCAATTGTGTGTGAAAGAATGTCATTAACATTGTGATGACTGAATGTGTGTATATGCCTGCCTGGGACTGAGAAAGAGTGTTTCTTAATAGAGTAAAATATGCAGTGGATGTGTGCACATGTGCAATGCAAGTGTGTGCATACTGGAACACGGGTGAGTGTGTGTGTGTGTGTGTGTGTGTCCTGACCGGTAAGGGACAGTTTTCATCACTCCTCAATTCAAGACCATTCCTGAGTCCGCAGCGTCACTGCTTGCAGACATCAGGCCATTCCACTGGGACAGCAGTCACAGTGTTTCCTTTTCTAATCTCCCAGCAGGAGCTGGCATCACTTGAGCACCTCGAGCCGTTAACAAAGCCCTTGACTGTGGGACTCTGCTGTGAGACCAGACAACTTGTCTGTATGAGTTACAGTGTACACACATTGCATGGGACACGCATGCTGAGTTAACCAGTTCCCTTTTCCATACAAAGGCATCTGGCCAGCCACCACTTTAGGCCAAACGATAGGAAGGCGACTCCTTTCACAAAAGTAGGGCTATGTTGCCCCCTAAAGGACAACAGTGGCAGTAGCAAAAAGGCAGTTTGTTTTCCAGAAAAAAACCCAGTTGAGCAATAGCTTCCAAAACATTGTTGACCTGCAGAAAAATCCATCACACTGTTTCACACACAGTAAATCTATTTGAATGTAGCAAACTTTTTAAAGGGTAGTGGAAACTCATCTTTTTTTGAATGAAAGAGCCCCCTGCTGGTTAAAGCCAGGCTTGCATGGAACTCACTTACACCTCAGATTGCTAAAAAAACCAAACCAAACCAAAACAAAACAAAAAAAAACAACAACAACACCTAATGGCTCCCACCTGTAATTAAATGCAAGAATCCACTTTCTATGTATATTCAATGCTTATGAATTCAGTGTATATAACTATATATAAATGTATATGAAAAAGAATATGTTTAATAATATGTTTGCAAGACAGACTATTGCTTTTCTTGATTTCATGTCCTTGTTTGGTCTGTAAGAGTCTTATCTGTTGTCATGCTTTTGTGTTTTGTGTGGACCCTCTAATAAAATCCTAATCCTAACTGTAAAAGGCAGACCAACAAACAAGAGTGCTATTTCAAAGGCCAAATTGTACCATGCCCACACAAACTGCATTTATTCCCACAGCACACCATAATGTGGAAGTGGATGTACCCACACTCCTGAATTTGTAGTCATGGGATACCCAGATGCAGCTGGATGAATTAAATGCATACTGACCAAAGTCTCCAAACTACTAAAATACTTTTAGACCTATGGTTATCAAATGGTCTAGTCTCAAGGGCCCTATTAGTCATTTGGCAAATTAAAAAAGCAGTAATCCAAAATGCTTTCATGCTCTGTTAGAACACAAAATATACACAAAATATACAAGAGCAATAAGAACTTCAAACCCAAAACCATTGTAAAAGCAACTCCAGATAAATTCAGACATCAAATCCAGATTTTTTTTCCTTTTATATCCACAGACAGCAATAACAGAACAAATAATAACAACATCACGACAATACATAAACAACATTTTTGGCTGCTTTTCTGAAAAGGATAAAAAGAAGAGACGTTTTCTTAAAAACCAGGCCGGCCACGGTTTGTTATGCCAGGCTAAAGTCTTAATTAACACAGTCCTTTGTTAGGCCTATTTCTATCTTCAGTAAATGTCTCTAGGCGAAAAAACAACCACATCAAGGAAAATAGAGATGACCGTTTCAGAATAAAAGTGCTGTACCGTTGACAATCTTACTTTTCGTTAACATTGTAATTGATTTTTTTTTTTGGGATCCCACATGTCTATGGGGTCCACTCAGACTCAAACTGTGGTTCTTTTGGACTTTTTTTGACCCGGCCTGATGTCCTAATGGTATAGCTATATTTGTGTACAGAACCAGAGTGGCGTGAACTGTGGCTTAAAGTTTTCTATGGGCCTGTCAGTTCAGCCATTTTTCATTTTGGAAGCCCGACATGGGGTCAAAAATGTATTTCAAACACCTTGTTTCCGGTGAAGAAAAGAAGAAAGAAGAAAGAAAACACGGCGGCAAAACAGTGGAGTATGCAAACGGTTTCTGTACCGGTTTGACTTCAATAGCACTACATCTACAGGCTCAAATAGGCAATAGAAATCAAAGGTCAAAAACAAGGTTAAATATGAGTAAACAAGGACTTCCTCCCGGCGGGGAAAATCTGCACCTGGGCTTCTCATTACTGCTCTGAGCCTGCGCTGCACCAAAGAGCACATGTGGCCCAGAGGAAACAAGCTCATCTAGCACTGCGAGCCTCAGACTCTCTCTGTCACACACACAAACACACACACATACAGAAAGACAAAGAGTTCTGGGAAAATGTATTGGCCAATAGGGGTTGGATGGATCATCTCCCTAGTTTTCATGAGTAAGTATACTGGCATTGCCTTCTCTTAAGTACAGAGGGTGTTAAC
>OMLB01058887.1:0-12619 GCA_900302555.1 Myripristis jacobus
CAGCCAAGAAGAAGAAGAACAAGAAGAAAGGCCGCATCAGGAGCTTCTGCAGAAGGATGCTGAAGTGTCTCTGCTGCTGTTTTTCTAGAAAGGAGGAGGATGACTAAGACATGTCCTGACAGAACGCCTCTCTGTGCCACTGATTCCTAATGACAACAAACACAACTTTTCCTGTCACTTCTATCATTATGCTTGCATTATCAATACCAACATATGCAAAGTGTTCATGTTTTGTGTAAATAAGAAATATGAAACATGACAGACAGAGAAATTTACTTAAAATAGAGAATTGAATTGAATGTTTTATTCATAATGTATTCTACAGTACAACTTCCAATCAATGCAATGTTAAGGGATGAAAGGGCTACTGAATACACAGTAAAAGATTACTGTCAAATGCAGAAAAGTTTTTACTCTGCAACTGCCACTGCATCATGTCTCTGGTATGGGTCAGGTCAAAGAACCTCATCTACACCACATGCTGCATTGGCCCTTGCCAGGCAGCAGGGGAAAAACACCCAGCATGCCTCATCCACCCCTGGCATGCATCTACTGTTATGTCCAAAAAATGTGTCTGGCCAAACAAATCAGATTGCATTGCTGTCATCTCAATCAAATTGTCTGCAGAATATCAGAACCTGTGCCATGCAGTCGGTTTGCCATGCTCTTAAAATATGATGGCCTTATTAATGAGGGAGAAGAAGATAGGTGAGGAGGACAGGAGAGGAAAGGAGAGGAGGAGGAGAGAGGAGAGGAGGAAGAAAGTAGAGAGAGAGTGGAGGGGTTACAGTTGCAGCTCATCACACAAACACAAAATCTTCAGCTGACACAACAAGAGAAACTGAGTTGCGTTTTCACACATTTGCTCCTTTATGTTTCTAATAAATTAAATCAATTAAAATGAAAACGGAATTTCAGTTTGTTATAAATAAACGTTTGCTGTACAATGTTTACAATGTTTGTTAGTGGCACAGTGTCCCACATTTTTGGGTGATTTTTCTTGAACTGAAAAATCTGTGTTTTTCCACTAACACTGTGGTGTGGTCTGGTACATCCTGTGGTGGGACACAATATCATTTGGTGTGATATTTAATGTTGTGACAGTAAAAAGGCTTTGTTAGTGATGAATCCTAAAAATCTCAGTGGAATACATGGAAAACAATATTTTTTTTTAGATTTAAAACAGGGTTTGTCACAATTAATCTAAAATATATTGAGAGACTGAGGATAGATGCCTTACTTTGCACAATAATTCAGAAAAATAATACAAACTGTAGTGGATTTGCACAAGGACATAGTAATGATAAAGAATTAAGATAAAATGATTTACTTATGTACAATGACTTTGATGTCACACCATATGACAATTTTAGGCACTAATACAATAACCTTATGAAAGCAAAAACATTATTTGGATACGGTCAATAACAGTGTAAACATGAAATTTCAAGTACCCTGACTTGAGCAAAAAAAGGTTAATTTTCTCTTTGACACTCCTGCATTTATGTTTTGCCATTTAATATTAGTACATTTATAAAAGTTTGTCACCAAACCGGAGATGGACAGTTTGTCTGTATAGATATTTTGCAATGCGTGAACCGCATCTGAACACCAGTCCTGTCAAAAAAACACATTCAAATACACCAGGATGAAATACAAGAAACAGAGAGAGCTCTAATGAGTGGGCTAGGGTTAGGGGTAGGATATTTAAAAACAGTAGTCAACACCACCTAGGGAACTGTACCCCGAGAAATGCAGTGTCAGTCCTACTTCATTTTGCACACACGTAAGTGTAAAGAAGCAAAGACTTGACTCCAAGTTAAAAATAAATAAATAAATAAAAATTGCCGGCACCAGAAGTTGCTATGAGGAGAGAACGTTATCAAAAATTTCACTGACAAGTACAAATTTTTGTATTTATTTTAAATCAACATTAAAACCATTGAAATACAGAAAATAGAAATATCTAAGAAAATAGTTAGAAAATAGAAATTAGTTCAGTGCAAGTTTAAATATGTACATACGGCATGCAGGTTATTCAAAAGAGGAGCACTCCCTAAAATCAATTACATGATATACATAAAAGACAAAAGAAACAACCAGTGTTACTCATGCAGGACACATTAGAATATAAGAATAGCTAAAGTGATGATACCAAACTACCTCCATAAAAAAGGAGCAATTCCTAAACCAGTGGTTTTATGTTCAGTGACTGATGGATAATAAACTGCACTAAGATGACAGACCTTGGGAAGAAAGTGAAAGTGAAGATATTAAAGCCTGCATGAAATGACCTCACGTGACTTCCTGTAAAACCTCTTAAATGGTGACATCATCCTGCACTAGTAGGTGTAAATTAAAATGTCAACCAATTAAACAACCTCTCCACCCCTCACTTCAAATAAAACTGTGTTTTTCTCCCAAACTGATGTCTGGTTGGTTTGAATGATCCTTTCCTGCCCAAACATCCTGTTCTAACAGGAAATACATCAAATCAAGAAAATAAGAGTCCATTTCGTGGGGTCAGGTAAAAGTGTTACGGTGGGCCCATGTGGTGCCTGGTTTGCTGCCACTGCGCCCCAGTGCTGCTCCTGTGGCCATTAGGACGTCATTACACCGATAATAACTTATTAAACTCTTTTATTGACTTGTTTTGGCCCAAAAGGAGAGGGGAACGCAGCCACTATAATGTTTGAATCTAGCTTGTAACACCCTGAGATTAATGGTATCCAGTGTTATTTTGAAGTCTGCTTTAATAACACTGCAAATGTCAATCATCAAGAAATGACTGATTAGCACATGAGTCTGACATGATCGCTGTCCAAGGCGGGTGCTGATATTCCTCCTCTGGCTGGCTCCTAAATGCTGATGCTGTTATACGCTGAATTTTGCGATCGTGGCATGGCTTACTAGGGTTAGGGTTTCACCATCACTTCCAAGACAAAATCTCATCAGAACATAGCTGACTGAAATATTCCTGCGTTAAAAGGCCAAACTGAGGAGGATTGAGTACATCCCTTGAATTTGCAGTTAAGCCTCAACACTAACACCACAGGTGAAACTTAGAGCCACGGGCAGTGGAGCATCTTCAGCTCCACTTGGAAGGCTTTGAAACTGGAAGGAAAACTTTGAGAAAGGAAATGCAATCACAGGGTTTCTGATCGATTTAAGCCTAACCTTTTATTTATTTTACAGTTAATATGTTACTTTCACAAAAAAATATATAAGGAACTGATCTGATGATACTTCCATCAGATCAGTGTTTTCAGCTTATTTATTGTATATATATACCATATCTGTCCCTATCAAATACCAGCTTTTCAGCCCAGCCCTGCTCTCTGTGTGGGGGAAAAAAAATAAATAAATAAAAAATGGCCCCTGCTTCCTTATAATTAATCCTGGCTACATTAATCTCAGTCAATTCAAATTACCCGGCTAACTTGTTTCCTCTAATGCAGGCAGTGGATTGATTTGTTAAACTCGGATCTAATTATCTTGGATAACTCCTCACTCCAACTTTGATATAAGGGGAGTGTTAGCAGAGAGGTGAAGTCCAGGATCAGCCCAGTTTCTCAGCTCGTCGAGTCGCCAGTCGCTTGTTGGAGAAGGTGAAGAACGTCACCTGTTCAAACAGCCAATCAGCTCATAGCAAAGTCAGCAGTCAAGCCAGTTAAATAGGAAATGCTCTGGGAATAGACGAGAGAAACTGAAAAAGAGGGGAAATCGCCTGTCCTAAATTCACAGCATAAATTTGCATAATCCCCCTGGATATTCTGTTGAAGCTCCCACGGACGGCTCATCATTCTCTTTTTTTATGTTTTCGCCGTTTCATTAACACTAGAAATGCAACTGTAGCAAGTAGCTCACAATCACTGTCCTCATTTACTTTTAAAGACACTACAAATTATATCCAGTTACAAAAAAAAAAAAAAGCCTGAAAACAGAAGATAAACACCGTCTCACCTGGTTTCATCGGTGAAAACTGGCAGGCTTTTACAAAAGTTGCAGAGCACATTCTTTTCAGAAGCAGTTTCAGCTCGTCTCGTCATCAATCTCTGGTCTGAACCGGCCATAAAATGTAAAAGCAACTATAAAGTATGTAGAGTAAAATGTATTTGTAATGAACTTTTCACTGGCATATAGTCACAAAGTGATTTACAACGGCATCAAACAAATACATTAAAAAAAGAACATTAAAAAACTGACGATCACATGTGAAGAAGAACAATATAAATGTAACAGCTATGAAAAACAATGCATAAAATAAATACATATAATAAAATTGTGGTAGAGAATTGAAGATACATGTTTAAGTGGGCATCAGTTACATCTGGAGTCCATAAATTCAACCTTTTTAACAAAGTTTATAATGTTCAGTTTGTGTTGACATTGTGGAGAATGTGTCAATTTAATTCTGTGTTTATTACTGAGGTTGTAGTTTGCAGAGGTCTTGTACTGAACTGCATTATATGGAGAGTTGTTTCTGATTTTTTGTCCTCCCTTATGTATATACATGAGAGGGGACAGAATACTGGAAACAGCTCTCAATAAAATGCAGTCCAGTCCAACAGCAGCACTCACTATGAGCTCAATGCCAAACATAGAAGTGAATGAACACCTCTGTTACTGTGACAACAAGAAAAGCTGAGTATTATAGGCAGCAGGAAAGGAAACATTTATGGCACAAAAGCTGGATTGGATTGGATTAAACTGTACAGGTGGAGCTGATAAAGTGGCCACTGAGTGTATATGTCTACTTGTCTCAAAGGAAAGGTGCATTTCCACATCTGGAAATGAGCTCATGAAACTTAAAAGTCATGGTCATAATCCAGCTAACTCTGATATATTCTGTACCTGTGACTCCTGGCATGAGGCCTGTTTATCAAGCGAGCAAAGACGCCTGGATAAAAAATCAATGGTAAGACAGCTGTCACCGCCTTCCCACCACCTAATTACTGTGCAATAAATAATGGACTTAAAGGTGGAGGTCACCGGAGAGAGATCTAAACACAGGCGCGTATGCAAAGGTGCACCCACAGACGCATGTGTGCTCATACATAAAACACACACATTTACACGCAGGCACGTGTGCACATCGACACATGACGAGGAGAGACATGCGGCTAGAAGAGAAAAGGGGAAAAGAGTGGATCCAAGCGACTGAGACCGGCAAAATAAAAGCAAGGAAAAACACTGTTTATTGTTAATCAAACAATTAGAAAACTGCTCAGTCTCCATTAGCAGCTTAATCGCTTTGACTGATACTCGTCCTGATATTGTAGCTCTTTCGCGAGAGCACAACAAGGAGGAAAACTGCGTTGTAAAGTGGAGAGACACTGGTTTGAGAACACCACACCACAGGGAATGATTTGAGAAATTAAAATAATTTCTCCCATGCGGCACAACCACACTACACCACTTTAAGGGTAGCGGGACGTAGCCAAAATCTGCAAAAATATGCTGATTTCAGCCGGACTCTGAAACCTACAAGAGTTCCTGTAGATTTCAAGTGATTGATTGTGCCATCTGAGATTATTATCATCATCATTATTATTATTATTACCCCGTTGTTACTGAAATGGATAACTCAACTGTGCCACAATTGATAATGAGTAATCTTTGACAGCTGGGCTTTTTAACGTTGCTATAGTTACAAGTTGGGTAGAGGATGACTTTACAAAGGAGCCAAACTACATGTCCAATGAAATTCAGTTCTGCACCTGCATGTTACCTGGACACCTGGACATTTCTCTTCTCATCCAGGAAGCTTCAGTTCTGACAGACTGGTGGGGCGTCCCGGGGATTTAACCTGTGTGGGGACGTTCTCCAGGTCTCTGATTGCCACTGGATCGTTGGTGCTCCTCCCTGTTGTGTTGAGCATCGTTAGGGTCAGGACTCAGCAGCTTACCTCCACCTGAAAGAAAAGAGACACTCCTTCGGGGGACATAATGCTCATAATTTGGATAGGGAGGACATAGAGTGAAGAAAGCGATCCATGTCAAGATAAAGGAAACGTTTCTTGACTCCACAGCACCATTTATCTCCAAACTACAATGCAGTCCTGTCACTTCTCTCCAGGAAATTGAACCAGTCACTCTTGACCCAGTGTAACCCTTACAACCACCATTCACTCCTGGACTTGTGACTCCACCAACACTAACAGGATAAATATCCGGAAAACGCATGACAAAAGCATCAGAATCAAACACTACAGCCTTTACTGTCAAATTCCACTATGCATTGTGTCAATGAATGCCGCCACCTACCTGTTCTAAAGAGACCTTTACTTTGAAAGGTAGCAGAGGTGAAAAGTGTATGTGTGACAATTTCATTATTCATTTTATTATTCATTATTAGTGTAACTTTGGTGGTTTTTTTTGTTTTTTTTTACTCCAGCATGTGTACATATGTATACAAAACATATACATATAACGCTGATCATATCATAATTAGGAGATATTATTTTGTACTTCATGTTTTTCATTATGGGAATAGGACCTTATGTCGGGATTTTTGTACATGAAATTTCCTCTACTATGATTTAATTTTTATTAAACCAAGTTGCCATCGTAAAATGTTGCTGTTTTGCATTTCTACAAACCCACAAATACGTTAAGATGTCAATGATTCTGGACTAAAAATATGTTGCATATCAACATTTAGACTTCTGGTGGAGGACTGCAAATGCCAGCCACTTTCTTTGTTGACAACCAAAACCACCTGGTTACTCTTGGAAAACGTCTCATCCTCATGGTTAGGATCCACCTACCTTTACACGTAACATATTGGGCATTTCTCAATACCAAGTTCGCCAAGTTTGGACTTGTGAACCTTGAAGTTGGGACTTGGCGAGGTCGACTCAGGAGTACAGACTTGGAGGACATACGGTCTTTCTGCAACTGATGACTTCTCCATCTCAACTGTTTTGGCAATATTTAATATAACCAGATTAATTTAGCTAATTTAATTTAAATAAATTACAGCCTACAGCTCAGAGAGGTGCTACTGATATTATAATAATTACTACAACTCTGTCTCGTTCTCGTTTTCATGGGCTAATTTATCAGTTTTACAGTTATGACTTCTCTCCTCCGATGTTGCCGCCATCGTCGCTGGTTGGTGCGAAATGCATGCTGGGATACCTGGCTGTTCCAAGTCCACACAAGTCACCAACCGATGCATCCTCACTGAAAGGGCGGAGCAAGAACACATCTGGGAATTTGGACCGAATTTGGTTAGACGTGAACTTTGAATTGGAACAGGACTTGGGTCGCGAACACAAGAACACAAGCACACAAGCACAGACAAGAACATTTCATTTTTTCCTGTCAACTGGGCTATACTACTTCTTGCAATTACATTTTTTTTTAAAATGAGCAAATGATCAAAAGCTTGATGCTGGTTTGTGAATAATTTATTAATGACTTAAAGGAATATTTCTGTGAGATCTTAATCCAGATCTTATGTGGGACACTGATTCAAGAAGTGATTATTAACTCAGGATGTCTTTCAAAGCAGTGGCTCAGCCTTATTTAACGATACGACGCAGCAGTCATGCTTTGTCACGACTGACAAAGTGCGGAAAATCAAAATGCAGCTAATCATTCTGATCCGCTGTGCTGGTTAATTCAAAAAGGGCAGCTCGTGGTAGCTTCCAGGAACCTGTGGCGGACGTAGCGGCCTCATTAAGGACCAGTCTATCACGAGTCTATCAATAACATGACTGACGGTTCTCAGTGCTGTTTATTCTCCCCGGACCTGCCCCTGTAATTTATTTTTCATGTTCAACAACATCAGCTGGAGAGTGTTTCAAGCCCTCTCCACCCATCCTATTTAATTTATTACAGATACAGCCGAGCGATGACGAGACAAAAGCAGAAGAAAACGATAACGCCTCTCTGCGGGACATAAACAACAGCGCTGACTTGAACATTAATTTCTCATAAGAACTGCGAAGAATGATAAAGAAAGGCACTATAAAACAAATCACATAAAATTGTATAACAGAAGAGTTAGTATCTCACAATTTGTCCGTATCTCCGTCGTATTAATCAAAGGGGATTGTGCGGCTGATGTATTATTCAGGAATGCTGTCTTTTATGTTTTGCTCATGGCTAAATATGAAAAAATGTATTGCTTAGAAGACACTGGTATGGCTGTTCATTATACAGCACTCCATACAGAAACTAAGGTCGGATTAAAACATCAAAAAAGAATGAAAAGAAAATATTGATGACTGGCTACTTCATCTGAATGATTTAAACAATTAACATTCGAATGAACTCTACAGACGAATGAAGCATCAGCATCTAGGAACAAATACTCAAACGATATTGCAATAAACATACAGATGCAGCACTAAAACAATATTGTTGCACTTTCCTAGTAGGAATGTGCTTATTTATGTAACGTACTGTGGGTTGAAGTGTGTGAGAGATGTTGCTTTGCCTGGTCTTTGGTGTGAAAATCAGCTGGACTTCCACCACCAGAAATTATTATTATATTTTGTAATGACTCTTTGGGATGTTTGCTTGTAAATTAACAACATAACATTGTGGTGACAAGTGCATCCAACGGGACTCCAACTCATACGACCACATAGGCTATTTGCTCCTAATTTCTTATATGATCCACATAAGCGCCTAACTTAGCGCCCCCTACTGGCAGCAGAAGATACACCATGGTGCACATGCGTCAAAACAGTCACAGTTTGGCTAAGCTTAGGCAACAAACAAAACTTGGTTAAGGTTAGGGTACGGTTGAGGTTAAGGTTAGAGGACCTTTGTTGTCATGGTGACAATAGTAAACATGCAGAAATGAATGAAACAAAACAAATGAACACCAGACTCACTTCATGCAGGAACTGAACTCCAGTCTCCAGGTGTAAAGACCCACCCGACCCAACCAACACATCGCCTCACTTCACCACACACCACACTGTTGTTGTTTACACCACCGATAGAGGTCGCTTAACTTTGAAACGTAGAAGCTGCTTGTACAAACTCCCTGTGGGGTCGTTTTTTCTGCTGCACCACAGTCTGATCTGGATGATGTCTGCTGTTGTGGTGGTCCAAGCTGTCCCTGTCCTTGTGAATGCAGCCTTAGATATCCTCTAAAACACTAAAACACTCTGACCTGAGTGAGGTTGTCAAACTGGCCGGCCAACATAGTCGTTTAAGTCTATTGTGGTAAATGTTTTTCAATATTACTTGTTAAAAAAAAAAAGTCATAAAAACTGTCCAAAACGGCTTTTTTAACGACAGATTTTGTTTGCTTGTTTGCTTGTTTTTTGGGGGGATTTGTTGGTTTCATATTTTCACTGAGAAGTTTGCCTGTGCTCACATACATAATCAATGTAAGTCTAAGAGTTCAGGCGGACAGTTTCATGGCCACTTTGGGTAACCCCAATTTAGTTACCATCAGTAAAACCGGTAATGATCTGTGAAATCTTAACACCAATTTCAAGTCTAGCAGGTAACAAGCCAAGAAATGCCAGAATTGGAATGCCACCTTGTCTTGTACCAATTAAATTCTCACTGCTGCGTTTTGAACATGCCACAGACGTGAAACAGAGGCTTGTGACTGATGCCAGATTAAGGGCAGTCGTCTAAATGTGAGCGGATAAAAGCAAGTATGGCTCCCTCCAGATTACCGAGTGATGAGAATGACTTCATTTTGGAAACGATGCTTAGCTGAAGGGAGAAAAACTGGCAAGGTAAGGCCAGGCCAGGCAAGCAGCTTTATTTATATAGCACATTTCACACATGCTTTACAGACTAATAAAAAATACAGTAACTGCACCAATCTCTTTGCCTTATTGCAGCATTAGTCAGCATAAAAATTAATCCTCAATTTCTGGCAGGTGGCTTCACATTGGCTGACAGTTTAAGTTTATTTGAGGGGTCAAATATCATTTGCCTGCATAAAATTTCATGACATCCAGCGGTGTCGAAATATCTCTGTTGTTGGCAGAGCAATGGAGGGAGTTATCGTGACTACAGGTTATAGAACTGATGAAAGTGGGGAATGGAAAATTAAAAGTGAGTCTTAAGCTGGGTAAAACTTTAATTTGTAGCTGGTTATTGATCATTAATTCATTATCACTGAATCAAACAACTTTATACTCATGGTTAATGTCTGCTTGAATTTGTGGTTCTATAATAAAAGTAAAAGATTTAACTATTACAGGTAAATGTACATCAAAAGAGACAAATATATAACTAAATGATAATTACACAAGTGCTTCAAGTTCAGTTCATAATAATCTTTCAGTCTCAGTCCACATGGGCCCTGCCATAGGTGGCCAACAAGGTGCCTATGTAAATACGCTGGTGTTTTGTGCATGAGGACGTGTGCAACCTGCAGGTGTGTGTGTGTGTGTGTGTGCTGAAGACGAGGAAGAGGAGTTTTGCTGCCGTCACCGAGAAGCAGCAGGAGCCGTGTCCCGAATACCAACCCAGATTCCGAGGCGGTCAATTAAAATTACATGGTTTGTGCAGAAAGCTGCTTGTCAAAGGCTGCGCTGAGACCTGAAATTATTAAAAATCAAATCAGCTGCTAAAGCAAAACCATTGAATTCTTTAATAAGGGCGGTCTCTGTATTATGCATCGGTCTGAGTCGGGATCGGTGTGTTAGATGTTGTTTTGATTCACAAAAGCTCTCTGTTAACTTGAAACTTTCTGTAACTTTTTCTTTTAAGAGCAGGGCTTGAATAACTGCATGTCTAAACACAGGCGATAAAAACTACTGATTATTGATCAAGTACCAGTGACAAATGTGTCAAAAACTTCTGTCAGGTGTTTTTCTTGCAGAAATAAAGGGGACAAAGTGCACTTTCTGATCGAGACGGGAGAGAAATGGCTTCAGCAAACTGGTTTTTATAATTGTTGGGGGAAGTGAGTTGCAGCTGGATCAAACTACATGCTTTTAAAAGGGCATTACGCTAAACTGAAGTGAGGACCCGGTAGACTCAACTGACCAATGTGGAATATGCATGTAATATGATGATTGAGTTGTGCAGCTTTTATTGTGAAAATGACAGAAAGCTGAACCGACAAAGTAGAAGCAGGTTCCTCTTCTCATCGCTGCTGACTGAGCTTTTATTGTGAAAGGTCGCACAATCTGTCATTGATCATTTGTTCTCTGTAATGGATGTGATTTAAACTGTAGTGAAGGACAAAACTCAAGCAACTGGTTGCTGTCACCATGGCAACAGCTGAAGTGTTCAAAGTGACGTCACGGCGTCGGCTGGAGAGTTTGTTTATGTCGGGAGAGCTGACGTACGGCTAACGGAAACATGTCCTTTTTTTTCACAAGCAAATGAACTAAAGAACAGTGAAATATAAACTTGTGTCTCTTGATATTGATTAAAATTTAAACAAACAAACAAACAAACAAACAAACAAAAATAGCTGGTTTTCGGGAGGAGTTGCGTCCTACCTGGCAGAGTGTTGGAATCTTTGCTTGAATATTATTCTACACTACACAGCTCATCAGGATTAATTTAGCTCACATCTAATTGGGTAACAGTATCGTTAGCCTGAGATAGGCCATGAATTAACCTCCAACAATTTTTTTAAAAACTTTTAATTAATTTTGTGCCTCGAATATAACCTTCCCCTTCGTTGTTGCTGCGAGCTGCTATCACAGATTCACCCGGCAGCCAGGTGCTCGTTTTGTCACGATGCAAGTTTCATTAAAGTTATTCATACGAACTCACTGACATCACTGAACACTACAGCTGTTGCTTTGGCAAGGGGAACCACCTGGAAACTGTACCTGGAACTGTTGTCAACCAAAGACCCATGCAGCCTGCAGCAACATGCAACATAAGCTGTGAGTGTTTCTCATGTTCGTCTCAGTATTTAAATCTAATATGCCTGTCTGTACACTGAGTTACTTATAGTATGCATGCATAAAAATAATAATAATATGCATGTGTGTGTCTCCGTGTGTGTGCATATGTGGTGATGTAGATTTAAGACATTACAGCAGGGGAAACGCATCCTGACAGCTTGGAGTACTACTGTCAGATACTGTTCCCCCTCTGTTCAATATGAAACCAGACTCACATGATTCTCAAATTCATACTACTGACTAGTTTGCCCACAACAGGTAAGTCCTGTCATTTTCAGCTTGATATCATTAAAATTGACCACTACAGCAGGGGGAACACATCCTGACATGCAGGAGACCAGGGTTCAATTCCCCACCTGGTCAAGAGCAGTAACACTACACAACCTACAAACAGCACAGGGCTGCTGGTTTACCACACGGCCAGGCGGTCGCAAGGGTGGCAAGCACGTTCAAAGTTTCTTCAGAAACTTTACAAAATGTAGAACAACACGAGACAATGAGATATAACACACTGACTATATTGATAATCATCAGTAAAGCCTATTTTATAACCAAGTGGTTAAAGTCAAAGAATATAACAGTTACAACAGTTAGCAAGTTCAGAAAATGACAACATTTTGCTGTAATGTAAAGTTCAGTCCAGTACACAATCCTGTTTGATTGTAAGGTGTGTTGTGTGGTGAAGTTGTCTTATATGTTGCTTTGACTTTTATGGTTAAAACCTTTGATAATTGTGAATGTGATTTATGCTATATTTTCACT
>OMLB01058888.1:6696-21730 GCA_900302555.1 Myripristis jacobus
AACCCTTTGCAAAAAAAAAAAAAAAAAAAAAAAAAAAAAATCAGGTTAAGAGGCTTTAGTGCATTAAGAGGCCTAATGATGCAGTTACTCTCAATAGGTGTCAAATGAGTTTGGTAAGGCAAGTAAGGTAAATGAGGTACGGGCCATTTCTAAGCCTAAGTGAGTCCAGGTTTGCTCTTCTAGAGGTTTAGAAGCCATTATATCTAAAATACAAATATCCTATCAGGATAACATGACCATAGCGTGGTGAAGTATGTATACTAATTTATCATCAGTCAGGAAATTTGTGGTTTTATATGGGCTTCAGAGTTTTGGTGGTACATAACATTAGGAACTTTAGTGAACAAACTCACCTGCTCTCTTTTATCTCATCCAAGCTGATAATGCAAGGCCCTTTATGGATTTGCCCCCATTTATCTTTTAATAATTCCTCCATCAGTCTCCTGCATGCTAGAGTAGTGTTGGGAGTCTCGTCGGAAGGCGGTGTCTGGAATGTTCCATGTTGGAGCGAACCACTGAAGCATAATCAGTTTGTTTGACAGCCCTTTGTCATTAACTGCATTAACCCCCCCTGAATCGCTCTGTGGCTTTTCTGCATGCTGAACACGCACACTAATTACTGTGTCAAAGTGTGTGTGAGTCTGAGAGAGAGAATGCATATGACTGCTGGTCTTGTTGTATTAGTTTTGCACAAAGTAAACGCTCATCCCTGATCCCACAGTTGTAGTGAAACCTGACAGGAGCATTAAAGGAATTGTTGTTCTGTATGTTGGCATCTGGTCATTGTTGCAGTAAAAGGACATAAACAATGCATTTCATATGGCAAACAACCATCACTGGCGATAAAAACAGTTACATGTGTATAAAAAACATTTTTTCTTGGGACAAACATATATGTTTCCCACTCTATCAGAAAATATAACTTAAATTCAATGGTATGAATCACATTTGCAATGAAATAACCCGTGAAGTGAGTCTTACACCTGTTGTGAAGGACCTCTGGCACCTCCTTCTGGCCACAAATAGAAACAATTTTGCAACCCCTGAAATTAAATTCACAATAATTTAAAATTCACCAGAAAGTATCTCAGTTGAACAATTTGATAAAAAAAAAATCTTACCATGTGGGTTACTGGATTAAATTTAAATGGCGTCTGTGTAAATATTTGAGACCACCTGCCATATGCCATACATGTGTTTTCATATCAGCAAATCACACATAACTCTGACATACTGTACATAGCATCAGTTTTATTAGCGTCAGTAAACACTGAAATGTAGCTTTACAGTATGGACACGGATATACTGCAATGTAAAACTATTTACAGACCCAAAATACACCTTATATTCTTTTACTTCTAATAAATTAGTATTCATTTCTATTGCACCTGTGAAAAAAAGACATACAAGGTTGAGGTTTGTACTGTACCACAGCCTAGTAAACCACAGAGAAGATAAAAATTGTACTTTACATCACCAAATGGAATGTTTTTGTTGTGAAAAAAATAAAAAGAAAAAAAAAACATTCCCGATGCTACATTGTCGACATTCAGAGAAAAAATGCTTCGGTTTGGAATTGAACTCCATTACGTTTTGCACGACTCTCTACTTTCAAATATGAAATTACATTTTCTTTTATGAGCCACAGGCAAATTTCCACAGTTGCTGCCATCGATGAAATCACTGCATATGCTACTTATGTGACAAGGACACAATGCCAATAATCAGTTGATAGCAGTGGCTCAGGATATCCACGCATGGAAAGATGAGATCCATGGGTTCCTCTTCAGACACCTGAAAACAATCACACAGTCTCCCTTTATCATTATCATCATCATCACGATCAGTACCATCAGGATCTTCATCATTTCATCATTTTGCTTGCTCTTCGTCATAATGATCAGATCACCGCCATCATCAGCATCATCATCAGCATTCACCATCCATCTTGTCTCTCCGCAGCACAGTCATGCTGCTGTTGATGACCTTCACTTTACTCTCTCCGTCACCTGTCTCCTCCACCCACTGTGTTGCCATGGTAACGTCATCCTGACAGATGTTGCATAGTGACAGCGAGTGAGTTTACAGTTTTCTGGTCAAGAGGGTTGGGGGTGTCTGTAGGGAGATGGCCTATGGTGAAGAGTCTCTTTCTGTCCATCTTTCTCTCTCTCTCTCTCTCTTCTCTCTCTCTCTCTCTCTCTCTCTTTCTGTGTTAATCAGTGTGTCCATCCATCAGTCCTTCTGAGGGTGGTCAGTACATCTGTTGTAATACAAAGATGAAGGCTGTATTACGTGGCCTTGGCCTTGTCTTCCTCCTCTGGACTGCTAGGTGGGCTGGACGATGATCCCTCGCCCCCTCCATCTGCATCGCCTAACACGCACACGCGCACACACACACACACACACACAGACATGTATGAAAGATAAGCACATTCACATATAGGCAGAGAAAGAGAAACAAACTACAAGATTGTTAAATTAGTCTACATTACTATATATAGAGAGATTCTAATGTAGCATATTTGCAGTTGTGTCACATCAACCAATGTCAATCAAAACCTGTCTACATATATAATAATCAAAGATGAAAAAGAGAGATAAAAGCTTGTTGTGGTGTGGCTGAAGTGCCATTCTGTACTGCCCTAAGACTAAAACTGAACGGTGTGGCACGGCAGATTTGTTCACTGCGACACAGTAAACTGTAAAAATCAAGTCCAAGAGATGCGATTCAAGTCCACACCTATAACACAAAGTAAAACACTTGAATCAGTAAATCTGCAAATTAACAGAAATAAAGGTTGGTTTTACACCATCACAGCTTCAAATTGCTGCCATTTTCTTTGGTAGGAACAAATTATCTAAAAATTTCACTTGCTGACTTGAAAAACAAATATGTTGACATAAAAATTAGAGTTTAAAAAAAAAAAAATACTCTGCAATTTCCATTGCAAAGGCAGACTTAATGTGGGAACACAGTTAGAAACCCACCAACTACTGACAGTTCGGCCAGTTTTCCAGACAGATCAGCAGCTCCTGCTCCAGCACTGGAGCCCAGAATATCAGGCATGGCATTACGTCGACCAGTACGCCCCGTTGACGTAAAGTCTGTGACAACAGGCTCAACATCAGTCATCTCTGGTAACTGTCTTCATAGCTTCATGGTCTGTGGGAAAGAGATATGGACATATTCAGCTTTCATCATGTTGATTTTAGTACAATCACTAATAGGGAGCACGAACATTTTCACTTTCCAGGGACCATCTTGGTGTTTCGCACTGTTCCTCAGTACCATCTTTTTTATTTCAACTGGAAGCGACAGGTTTAGAGATGTTATTTTCTATGACAAAAAGAGTTCAAAAGGATTTTCAACCACATGAGAACCACTTTACATATCTGTTGTCAAAGTTTTTGTTGTCAAATATAACAAAACTTCAAAATGTTGCTACTGGCCATGCATAACTCAAATCACTGTCTCTTTTGCACACTGCACACAGCAAACACAATGTGGCTGCTGCAGGTAACAAGGTAACTGTAATTCAAATGATGAAGTGCAGCGTTATGCGGTTACAGATTTTGATGCAGAAATGCTCGTTCCGAGTATAGTGAACGAAATGGAAAGGGAGGGATTGCAGTCTCTTGGACTTGCATGGAGCATGGTGCGAGATCAAAGATGCAGCATCCCACTGGGACGTGGACCAGAATCCTTTTGAACCGGCTAGTCAGTTTGATATCTTATCCAGCTTTGAACACAGCGGAGAGGTAGAACCCGGCTGATATAACAGACCCATATACCAGGACCCTAACTCAACAGGGATGTATCTTTTGATGCATTTGTCATTCCTTATATCTGCCTTTCCTTCTGTGTGTAATCAGAATGAAACTCTCTCAGTGACAACAGTAAATCAGGTTTGATTGAAAATAACTTTTACAGTTAACAAAGGCTGATATTTTACATGATATATCAATTTTCTCACTTATTCCCTTGACCCTCATGATATGAAGGACAACATGCCACAGGAAGATGACATTTAAATCATTGCCTAAGATATTAGGTAAATATTTACTTTTTTTGTCCAAGAGTCCAGTGCATTGTCGGGATGTAACTGCATAGAAAAATCTCTAAATGTTTACGGGGCTGCAATTTTGGGCATGCCACAAAAGGAATAAAATCGCCAGTTGAGTACAGTTGCAATATGACAACTAGATTTGTCATTATTATTATTGATATTGTTGTTGTTATACGTCCTTTCCTGATGTGACTGATAATTTGAATAGAGAGGCAAGGCACAAAATTTGGTGAGGATGGGAACAATAAATCGTACACATTATTCCAGGCGCTGAGTGTGTAGGAAGTAGCTAACAACACGGTCATCAGTCACAGCTTGCTGTCTGTGTAGCTGGAATAAAACTGAACTGGACACAAATCAGCTGGTCTCGACCTGGGAGATTTTTACAAGAAACAACCGCCTGCCAAAAACCCACAGCATTTGATATTAAACAGCCGGCTTCTGTAAAAGTTGACATTAAAGTCGACAGCAGAATGGTAGGGGACTTTACAGGGGAACTTTACACTGGAATCTCATCAGTTGGTCGTGAAATATGGAAATCATTCAACTTGAAAGAATTCCGAAAGCGTTCAGTGTTTATAATGCATTTTTGCACTGAGATACCCTGCTCCACATGAATCATATGCAACATCATATGCATCTTTTTATGATTACATGAGACTCTGTTCCTTATGCCCATATGCTGTTACACATATGAAAAGTGCTATGGCTTTGGTAATAGATTTTGACTTTAGTAGTGGAGTGTCATGCTCTCTTGGAGGGACTGCAGCTTCAGCCGTCCATTAGTAACTTTTAAAGATAAGCAACCACAGAACCGTTTTCATAATTTTCTGCACAATTACGGGACTTCATATTTTTCTGCAACACAGCAAATTTTTTACTGGTGCAATAAGAATCAGGTAAACGTAAAATCAGGTAAACGTAAAATTTCACAATTATTAAATACCTTTGCAGACTTGCAGTTTAGCGTGATTATATGCCCTAAAAACTGTGTTAATGCCAAATGTAGAGTCAGACTCCAAATGCAAAAGCACACACACAAACACTCTTACACACCGAGGTTGCCGTCGGTTTATTTTTGGCACTGCTGACCTGCTTAAATCAACTGTTTAAGACAGCGCAGGGCCAGCAGTGAACTAAAATCATGGACACACATACACACACTCCAGCGAAACCTATGCAGCAAAGAAATGAAACGAACTTATGAAAACAAAGAAGGGACATGTAGCAAGTGTAGTTTTCATAGAGGCAGAGATAGGGGCTGTGTGCATGTATGCGTATGCGTTGTATGAGTGTGTTTGAGTTTCAATATCTACACACACATGTATGTTACAGAAAAGAAAAGAAGAAGAGTGCAGCACAGCTCATTCAGCTGAGTTGCTTAAAGCGACTTTCTCATTTGAATCTCTCACCAAGAGAAATTTGACCATGTTGTCTTCTGAGTTATTTTCAGTTTTTCATTTTCCCATATTCTCATCAGCAACAAACAACATCTCAGTTAGTGCATATCCCTGCAGTACAAACGGGCATGTTCGGGAGGGATATGTGATGTCTTTTTTGGTTTCTGAATATATTTTTCTGTTATTTCCACTATAGAATCAAAAATCAAGAATCAAGAGTCTTTATTGTCATTATGAAGAACATAACTAAATTTTGCAGACACTCCCGGCCTAAAAACACACATAAATAGCAAACATAAGTAACAAACATAAATAACAACATATTACACAGTATACATATTGAGATTTCTATGTGGTTTTGACTTTAACCAGCTGAACTTGGCTGTTTATGAGTACATGGTCACCTGAACCCCCTGGCCATAGCACAAAACAGTCACTGATGATCCATGTGAGTTATGAGCACTGTATGACTCAGAACCAGCTTGATCCTTAGGAACTATATACATAGACATTAATAGGACAGGACAGGGTGTTAATACAGATGCTGACACTTACGCAGGCAGAGATTCAAACTATGTTATTACAGCAGAACATGTGCCAAAATGGTGTGATTTGTTTGGGGAGCACAGAATCATGAGACTGACTCTGAAAGTTTCTGTCATTCAAAATGTGTGAGTTGCAACCTTGCTTAATTTATTTAATTATACAAATGAACTGACTGTACCTATATGAAGAGGAGAGATTTAACATTTTCATAACATGGGACACAGACACTTATTATTGGTGCACATGCCCCAGGAAATGTTAGTTAGTTTAACAATTCCTCTGTTGAATGTTTGGCAAAAAGTCAAAAAACATACTTGTTATTATGGTTATTTCCCATCAGTTGCTCACTCGAACTGAGCGAAAAAGTAGCATCAGGCACCAGGAGACTTGGCAAACCCCATCAAGTAGGCCTGTTGAGTAAAATTCAAAATTAAGCCCCTCTGGGAAGAATTTTCCACCTTAGAAATTCTGTACAGGCTAACCCTTTGGAATGAAGGAGCCTGGCACTATACAATGGCAACAATCTGCCATTCTAGTTTACTACCTTATTTTAGTAATGAGCAAACTATTTTCAGCTTCTCGTTATCTAGCTACAAAGTAACATACTCAGCTGATCTTATTTGACAATGGAATGGGTCTTTAACATTATATTACATTATTAGAGTACACTCTGTGCTTCAGAGAGCAATGACGTCACTTAAATTCCAATGCCTGATGTTTTTTTTTGTTTTTTTTTTTAGAAATCTACATTCATCAGTTGCTTGAGGGAAGCACAGTCATTATGACTAGCATGGCGGTCTTTGACTTACAGCAGAATGAAGTAGTCATCTTTCATCAACTCTCAACTCTGACAGGTTTCTGATATGTACATGGACAAACCCACACACAGCACATGTAACCCCAGGATCTGAGCGTGGCTCTAACTACTGGGCATAGAAGACAGCAGCTGCATTAGAAAAAGAACACACACTAGGGTCTGCATGTACTTCTGTACTATTTACGAGATTATCTCTGAATATCTCTCAGTAGATTATCTATATATCAGTTACTCTGCATTATTTAGTTATTCTCAAAGCTGCTCTCACCACTTTGTTTATCCTGTTGCCAAAATCCACAAGCGAGGACAAACACACCTGGCTATGCACCCAGTGTGCTCATTTATTTGTGAGATGCTGGAAGAGACTGCCCAGCTGTACTGTGCTGAACGCTAGCAAGAAGCTGCGGCAAAGCTGTTGGTTTCTTATGACTGAATCTAGTGGTGAGGTTGTGCTATGTATGATTATATATCATAAACAGCATCATGCATCAAGAATCATATTGACATTTGTTTGTGTGGGGCTGTACAGCCAACACCCTACCAGGAGAGGGTGCCAATGGCTTCACCTTATGGGTGGTTACTGGCCTGGGACTTCATCCAAATGGTTTGCACTGTTATAAAGAGCAAGTAGTTGCAGTGAATGAGAGTGAGCCATAGTTAAGCATCAGTGACAGAGTCGATGTTTCTCTGCAGAGGGGGCAAGCACCTTTAGTGGGTCCTCATACAAGCAGAAACAGATTCAAGATGAACAGGGACAGAAGGGTGGAGTGGAGAAAAAGTGCAAATACAACCACTGCCCTCGCAAATCGCTGATATTTAAGACCCACGGTCAGCGCCATGCTTAAAGCCAAAAACCTGCACAGACCTCAGTCAGATAAAGGATTAATCAGTCAGGCAGACCTGCATGCAACCAAGGATATATCAGATAACAGAAAGTGAATAGGTACACATTTTTAAATTCAGTGGTGACGGGTGCCTATACAACCACATACAGCCACACAGTCAGTGTTAACACACATCATCAAGCCACACATCAACTCCACCACAACAACAAGGCTGTGTGCTAAACCTGTGGGCGATCCAGTGGCCGCCACAGTTTGAATCCATATCCACTCAAGTAAAAATGTAATGAAATCCAAAGGGCAGCTGACTGCTGCTGCTTGCTGCTCAAAGACAAAAACCCTTCAGCAGTGCCGGGGGCTGGCCTCTGCTCTGCTGAAGACACAGATGTTGTCTAAAAAATAATAAATATGAGAACATGAAACTACCAGCTAACCACACTATCAATAGTCCCAGAGAGTTTTTACTTTCATAGAAAAGTGCCAGTGAATAGTTCAAGAAGCTTCTGCTGCAGTTAAAATTCACCTCAATTTAACATCACCTTGTGGAAATTGACATAATTCATACAAACAAGGCACCACAATGGAAATACACCTCAGGGCTTGATACTGTTATTTTTGGATCACTCGCTGGTGTGTGTGGTCCAAAACTGGTGTGAGGATACATTATTATTTCCCAGATGGAGAAGAAATCCCTGATGATGACACAATCATGTTTTGGTGATTGTTTTGGGTGGCCTTTGGCCTGGATCAAGTTCCTGGGCAAAGACCAACCAAGAGGTGAAGCCAGTGGAGCCCTCCTGGTAATTTCTGAACATCTGAACACATATGTGCCGATATGTAACACAATATCAAAGAGCTAAACCCAGTGGTTTTTTGGTAGTAATTCGGTACTAAGAATTATGAAAGCCCCTGCACATTCTGCTTAATATTTTATTTGTTCATTGCCTGAATCTTGTGTGCACTGCATGGTGAGATAACTGGTTAACGAATAGACCAATAAAATACATTGATGCTGCATTCAGGTCACATCAGAGGTAGGAAAAAAAAAATCATTAACTTTCATTGATATTGGCAGTCTGAGGTGCCAAAATCAAAGTCACTTTTATTTACACTACTACAATCAATTATAAGTTAATTACTTACTAGTACTTATGGAAAGAAGCATTCTCTGCAGTTCATATTCATACATACAAATATGTTTGGATGTAGCTGTTCCAATGAGTGAAAACACACAAAGTACACTGTCAAATTAAAGCAACAAAAGCATGTGAGTGATTAAATTTTCAACACAATCTGTCATCATCAAGCTGATCGTTTGAGATTGCATTATATTCCGCAGCCTTTATAGAGGTAAGAGTACATGCAGCCAGAGATACTGAGCTGAGCATTGATTAGATTTTGTACAGACAATCATGACGTTGACTCATATTTTCATAAAACAAAATTATTATTGGTCTTCTGACATTACTCAGATTTCTTGAAGTGCATGAATTAACTGTAGGTTATTCCCTCATGCTGTGTTAAAGGAGGAAAATAAGGCCAACACTGTAGAGAGTCTGATATACACTTATTCTCCCAGAAAAAAACAGGGTCTAATCGGAGAGATGACCTTGGTCTAAAGTGCCATGATTCCATTATAATATTACAGACTTTATATTGCGATGTTTAAATGCCAACCTCCATCAGCTTTCATCCTTTCATCCACCTTTCATCAAAAAGCCAAAGGATTAGGGCGCTTTTGAAATATGGTTTGGCACAACATACAGAGTATAAGCGATTGGTTATGTGGATATACTATTGGATTCAGAGTGTGTGTGTGTGTGTGTGTGTGTGTGTGTGTGTGTGTGTGTGTGTGTGTGCCTGTCCTGCATCCATGTAAGTCAATGTAAAAACATTTATATGAGGCACCTCTACGCCTTCCTCTGCAAGTCAAATAAGAGCTGTGTCTAGCTGTGATATGAATTTCATTATAGAAATTAATATGCAAATTAGCTGAAATGAAGGACACAAATAGGCTTCCTGAATGTATAGCAGTTATGTCCAACAAAAAAAAATCCATTCCAGTCCTCCATTATTTCATAAATGTGTTTCCAGGGTTACGTATCTCATAATTTCTTTATGTTTTATGCCTTTCTTAAGCGTGAAAACCTTTGTGTCGTTTATAGGGAATTTAAGCAAAAGTAGATTTCCATTAAGACTCTCTAGTGTGATACACCAGCCACTGTGTGATCAAATCTAAGGCTGCTTATGAGAAAGTGCTGGTGCTACAGCTGTTGTTACAGTGTTACAAGGCAGTCCAAGAGGAACTTAATTTTAGAAAAAGAAAAAGAACCCCTGAAATGTGCTGGAGGCCATAAAAGCGTATAGGACTTTCAGAAAGCGCACTCTCTTGCAGGTTTCCCATGATTTATTCACAAGACTGGTGAGCTTCCACTCTCTGACTTGCAATGGAGATATTACACAAAATGGTTTATGATCTTGGAATTATAAGTTTCTAATAAATACATGAATAAATATATACATTTAAAAAACACAAAAAATTAACTTTACTTGTATATTATTTATATTTTTTCATTGTCGTAATATCTTTTACATAAAGAACCTCAAGAGGTGAAGTCATATTTGCTTTTTCAAATGCTTTTACACGCACTAAACCCTTACAAACAGTGCGCCATTGCTATTTGTGCATATTTAAATTAGGCCAATTGCCTAATTTAAATAGCCTGGATTCAAAAACAGTATACCCTCCCTTGAAATAAAATTGGAAAAGCATGATTTCCCTTGTTTTCTGCCAGTGTATCCCTCCCATAAATTTTCAAAAGTCACTTAACATGACAACAGTTTATGGGCCACCTCCTGCCCTATACAGTTGGTTCTTCAGTGGAAAAGGAAACACAAAGCAGTCCCTGAACTTCACAGGCTCTGGCAAGTTCCCGCTTACAAAAAGTTCCAGGTTACCCTCTGAAGTCGAAAAGCGGCATTTTTAATGCAAAGATTAGGCAAAGCAAAGCATGATGGGAAAGGAAAGCATCCCTCCTGGGGTTTCACCTGTGAAATACCTGCACAGAAACTGCCAGGCTACAGTCTCCTTGATAAAATCCATTAAAGAGAGAGAAAAAAGAAGAAACCTTCAAAAAAAAAAAAAAACTCCCGTAAAGGCCACATGATAAAAGGCTTCCCATCCTGTTTCCTAGTCTTTTGAGTTTTCCCTACGTGTCGCTCCCTGCTGTCTCCAAGCAGCAACAGAGGAACACTGGAGCACAACAGACTGTTGTTTTTAATTTTAGAAATGAAATACTTATGCATGCAAAATGTGTTCATTCATTTCATTCCTTTCAAAAAACATTTTCTCTAATAAACCAGTGTTGATAGATGATCATGTACGGCTTTCAATTGACTTGCTCGATGCTTTCTGGTACTAGTAAATAAATAAATGAATAAATAATTAAATAAAATCCACTGGAATTTTATGTTTGAGTGTTTGGTCACTACAGATGAGTTTTTACAAAATGACTCTGGCTCTCTGAAATTGTAAAGAAAGCTTAGATTGGTGTGAATGCACTAGAATAAGGTGGAAAGTATGGAAATCTCCAAAAGTGCAGTGAACTGAGCTGAAATTACACTGATTCAGTGAAGCAAAGGGAGTCTATCCAAGTACATGTAACATTTCTACATGGCAGTTACAGCAGGAACAATATCAACAGCAATAAACATTATCTCATCAAGATGCCAAAGATGCCAAACAAAGCAGTCAGTGACGTCTCCCTGCTGTTTTCTGCTGCACATCACCAGTTTGAGTACTGAATTTCCAATGCATCAAAGTATGACGAAAGCTTGGAGCCTAGATGTAGCTAAGATATAAATATTTATGAGACTCTTGTTAAATTACACTGTGCACTTTGTTTATGCATTATGACCAACACAACCCCCCAGAGGCAGCTGCAGTATGTTCACACATGCAGGGAAGCATGCAAAATCTCAGCTCACATACACACACACACACATTTCGGACTTCAAAGGATAAATCATTACTCTTTGCCTGTCATCAAATCTGCCAATTAAATGGATATTTCCAGGAAGAGTCGTGCGGTTCTACAAATTACTGCAGGGTGGCTGCATGGCAGATAATTTAGATTTCAGCGAGGGTTTCTCATTTAAAGCCTCCAGGTGAGATGCTGTTTGTTCGCTGCGGCGGCTGTTTGCTATTTAATTATTTAGAGGCAGAATGAGTAGGATTTTCCTAGAAAAAGAGCATATGGAGACATAAAAATAATCCCACTCATTCATCACTTATGACCCACTAGCAGTGTGTGTTGGTGTGTGTGTGTCTGCACAGACCCTGCCCTCTGCCTGGATTATTTTGTTTCGCTGAGTTCAGGAATCGTGTAGGCGTCGGCCTGCGAGCATATTTCAAACCATTTTTATTGTCAACCCTTGGCTGTGTGCACATGAGCGCCACCATTCAGTATCCAGAGGTACAGCCAGGTGACATGGACAAAATCCAATATCCAATAATTTTGACTGAACACCTTGACACTGATGCTGTGACGATAATGTTGGGATGACTACTGCTGCTTTCAATATATTTGAATAACCGAGTTTTGATAGAAAAACATTAGCAATTTGCATATGACGACCAAACAGTTAAAACAGAAAGAACAGTCTAATAAGTTCAAAAAATTACATCCCTTCACTGCAATGCAGCCTTTAAAACAGGGAAAAGACGACACTTATGCCATATCACAATATTATGATATCTAAAATCCGAGTCTCTAATGACAATATTGCTATAATATCAGTATATTGCGCAGCTCTCTTCTGAGGTATTAACAAACGGTTCTACTCTTTTCAGAAAGTGACAGAGGCAGGTGTGATGGTGTAGCAATACATGTTAAAAATCATTTTTACACAATATTGTGTTCTAATTTATAATAAGAGTCTTTGTAGGTTCAAGTATGTTTTCGTCGCATGAAACCAGTTTTGGTAGGATGCCGCTGGCCATACATCTGCCACGTGGATCAATCATATTTACACTGATGCTTGAGGGGTTTAGTGAGCCAAACATGACCGCAATGACCACAAAGAATAAAATTCCTAAAGCTGATGCTAAAATCATAAAGAGAACATACAAGACGTTCAGATTTGAAAGCTTTTAGGAAGATGTAAAATACATAACCCAGGAGCATGAGGCTGCATTGACTAGGTTTATGAACATATTTATGAAGACTGTTTATAATCATGCCCCCAAGAAGACGTTCACAGTTAAATCCAGGGAGGAATTTTTAAATGATATCAGGAAACAGAAAATTACGCTAAATCTTTACAGTAAAGTTGGGTTCAGTGGCACTGCCTGTTCACATGCATGTGGAGAAGTGCTCGCTCAAGAAAGCGCTTTGAGAACCAGCTTATCTCGTAATTGACTCCATGGATTTGTATGGAATTTGGCTTACATGTTTTAAATAAAGTCAAGTCAATCTTTATTATCCCCTACGGATATTATGAGGTTACCGGCTGACATGGGCATAGTTTAGGAGCAAAGAAGCACTTTTTCATCAACATTGCACTCATAATGTCCAATAATCCAAAAATTAAAACTACACTGTGGGTCCTAAGAAAACACAACAAAATGACATGGTACCCACAGCATTTATTAATGTTCACTTTGATAATCTCTCTCAGTGTATTCAGTCTAACTTTGACTTTGTTAGCCATGACGAAGTTGGTTGCAATGGTTTAAAAGTAACAGGTGTGGGGTTTCTCCTTTAATATTTCTACTAGCAATATTATTCTTCTTTTCCACAAAATCAGCACAATATAAATATCACAAAACACAAGTAAATGCTGTGTTATGACATCCTGGTTTTAAGGCTGATATACACTCCATGTGTACGTATTGAACGGAAAGAAATATTTTCAAAATTGAAGGAAATGCATTCTGAATTTCCTAAATAAATAAATAAATAAATAAATAAATAAATAAATAAATAAATAAATAAAATAAAATAAAATAAAATAAAATTTACTGACATTATAACTTACACTGGCAGGTGCAAGCAGTCAAACAGAAGTTGCATGGGGAACAGTATCTTAGTTAGAAAAAGAAAACCCTGAAGTCATCCATGTTTCTGAGAATTTCTGATTTTTGAATTCAGCATAAATAAAGCTGCTGGTCAAAACAAATTCAGTTACTCACTAATTACTCACTTGAACAAAAGCCAAAATAATATATAACATACTGCATGCAATGTAATGTATGTCTACTTGTTTGCACAGCCAATCAGCCTATATTTAAATTAAAACAGTGAGTAATTCCCTCGGTAACATCATTATTATTATTATTTCATAATGCACTGAAGAGATTGCTTCCTGAGGGAGCCAGTCCACTCAGCCTGCCTCCAACCAAATTAATCTCCAAAGAAACACAGGGCTAAAAATAGACCAACGTGACTGGAGGGATGCTGAAAAAAAAAATAAAAAAATAAAAAAAACCCTGTTAGGTTAGTCACTGCTGCCAAACTGAGCCTGAGCCATTGAGCAGCACAGGCTGTAGTACACACAGCGGCAGAGAGCCACGCCACACAGAAAGCCTGGCAAAAGAAAAAAAATATTCAGTCACATCTCCACAATTACAACAACACCGCACTCACGTGGATGAGCGCAGCTGTCATTCCCTTATTAATAATGTGTAATTAACCCAAATTAACGTCCGATTACTAAAAATACGGCTTAAGCGGATTTTGTCAGCGAGCTAACATATTAAAATAGAGGAAAGCGGCGGCTATTTCTGGCATGGACAGTTTGCACCGGGCACAGCGGAACAAGCTTTATCCTGTCAATGTCCTCTGTCATCAATTATGATCGATATCGCTGAAAGGCCCGGTTTATCAATCACACTGAGCGAAGCTGCGGTCTATTTGGTGAATATTCAGGGTTTAAAGGCAGGCAGGCGCTCTCAGTCTCTCAGCTATAGAGATATAGATACATACAGACTACAGGCTGGTGTGCGCTCAGCTGTAGGCTACTTTGAGGTGTTCTGCATGGTGGCCGCTGGACCAGCCGCCTCACCGCAATGTCAGCCGGTAACCTCAACTTTCACAGCCACAGCCGCCGCACCGTGCAGCTCATCACCGGCCGCGCTAGGAGACATTGTGTCGGGACTTACCGGGTCAGGAGAGACGGCGGCGGACGGACGGGACACGGAGCTACCGTGCATTATATGGCGCTGTGGAGCATTCCGCTTACACCGCTCAATCTGCTCTCTCTCTCTCTCTCTCTCTCCCTCTCTCTCGACGTCACTGGCAGCGCCGTTCACGGGAGCGCGCAACGGCAGGCAGCGGCTTAACTTAAAAAAAAAAAAAAAAA
>OMLB01058889.1:0-37920 GCA_900302555.1 Myripristis jacobus
TGGCCTGTTCACCTGCCTGTTTGGCAGCAAGGGTGTCTGGGCAGCAGAACAGCCTCTAGACCAACAGCTTCTATCACCAAAAGCGAGTAGATGGTTGAGGCTCATTGTGTAGAAATATGTGGAAAAAAGGGGTTATATAGAGACAATATTGTCCTTTTGTTGAAAATAAGAGTGTCAGTGGATTCATGTAGTTTGATTGATTACGTGTTCATTGTAGACTTGATAAGTATGACTGGTTGTCTATGGAAAGACCATAAGCTGAACTGATTTTGAATGGATTCAACATGCATGCAAAGATAGGTTTCATTTTTATCTTCTGCCTCAGTGGAGCACTTTTGTGTCTGAATGCCATTTCAGAGCCTTTCCACCTTGGCAAAAACAAAATGGGAGTGAGGGGGTGTGGGGGGTCTTGCCATGAAAATGGCCAAATATACAGTAAATATATTGAATATTGGCAAAAACGCTGGCAGCTTCAATCAGAAACATCAGTATAAGTACCAGCACTGGCTCTCATAAACCGGTACAAACCTGTTGACTCAACTCATAACTTGGAAGTGATTTTTAATTACCAAACTGCAGGCTTTTTACTTTAGATTAGCTTATGCAGTTAAAATGAAATAAATAAATAAATATATGTTTTATGTTTCTCTGTATTAAGCCAACATATTTTGTTGCATGCCAGCAATCAGAATGGCAAACAATTACTTTATTAAATGAGTCATGATTGAAGGACATTTCCGCCCAAGTTCAACCTGGGTGACATTCTTCCATGTTTTCAAACCATGGCCATCAGTTGGGACCAAAGCGACCAAAGTGTCAAATGTTTACCTCCTCTGTAGTCTACATTTTGGTTACAATCTTTCACTGTGGCCAGAGAACATTGGTGTAAGGGGCCCAGGTTGAATTTGAGCGAAGCTGTCCTTTTAAAATGGCAAAGAAAAGATATTTTCAAGGTTTCAATGCCAACATTCTCTCAACATTGTCTTTCTTGGGAATTCCCCTCCAACACCCTCCCAAACTACTTTTCTGAAATCCCTGAAGACGCACACACAAAAACACACTTACACACACACCCCCTCCCTCTTCTCAGACGTGGAATGTCAACATTAGCCAATCAGCCTTGGCCACAAGTCCTCAATATGTAAATCTTCCATTTGCCTGTTGAGCTCATGGTAAATTTCCGTTCCTTGTTGCCAGAGGACTGTGCAGGCAACAGTTGGCCAAAAAGTCACTGCAGACAAGGGCTTGGTTCATTTAGCCTTATCTTTTTTTTTTTGTTTGTTTTTTTTCTTGCTACAACCGGAAGTTTCTCAGTCGTGCTACAGAATGATGCAGAATGAGTTGGATGAAAACAGATGACTAATCCACAATTATTCTTGAGTTTAACTATGTAGAAAAGAAATGATTAGTTGCTTATGTGTCAAGCACACAGAATACTTGAAAAGGTAAAAAGAGGAAGGAATTTGTGTGTGTGTGTGTGCGCGCGTGCGCGCGCGCGTGTGTGTGGTGTGTGTGTGAATGCAGGGTTGTGCAGGGAAGATTTCATGGTTAGTTGATCACAGGCATCCGAGGCCTGACCCTCACGACAGCTGCAAGAGCCTTACAACTCCCCCCGATCCATCTCCTCCAGTCTCTCTTCCTTCCCTCTCCCACTTGCTGTCCATCTTCTCCCTCTCTCTCCATTGGAGTTAACATCCTTGCCTTTTCTTTTTGTCTTACTCCCACCTCCCTGCCATCTGAGTCTTTCTTATCCCTTACTGTACAGGATTTGGCATCTGCTCCTAGCACTCCTAGCACTTGTTCCAGTTTGCTTTCCTCTGTCTGTGCAAATATCCGCAGTATAGTGGTAAGGATTAAAAGGAGGATGAATGTTGATGTCTCGTCAGCCGAAATTCAGCCATATTGTAATTCAATCATCATAGAAGTATTTTTCCTTTACCAAAAACAACCTATGTTCAGCCTATTGATTACTGTTCCTGTTGGACAAAAAAGCACTAAATTGATTTTGGCGGGTTTACCCCTCAGCACTTCTGATTCCCATAGCCTCTGAGCTGCTGCTCTTTCTCATCATTAAAAGTTAGAGACTGGCAGACAGGCCCCCCATTTATACCTCACACTAAACTATAGATCAAGATCACAGAAGTGTCGTTAGCCAAGCCACCGGTATTGTTCCTCCTAGTTCGCGTTTATCATGTCAGACACCTTGTATAGACTCCCCTCCTCAGCCCTCCTACCCACCAGCCCCCTCTCATGACCCAAGGACACTGACCCCTAACCCCGAAGGGTCTCCGGGCCTGGACACCAGCATAGGCTGCCTACTGCAAGACCAGCCCTAAGATAATGAGCTTAGCTTAGCTTAGCCGTGCTATTAAAACGCATCTGCAAAGGCTGATGGTCTTAAAGGTGCTGTCTTTGTTTTAGCATGCTACAGTAATCCTATCTTACAGCAGGATGGAAACCACAAATACACGACGTCCGGGTTAAGTCCACCACCTGGCTCTAAGACTCTAAATCCGGCCTCCTCACCCATCCGCTCTACCATAGGCACCATAATAATTATCACCTTAAGCATTATGATAACTACCATTAACCATCATAATAACCACCCTAACCACCATAATAACCACATTAAGCACATGAATTGCTATAATCATCATCATAACCACCACAATAACCACCATAATCACATCATAACCATCACAGTAAACACCCCAACAACCATGATAACCGTGATGACATCACACTGACCAGCAATAACCACGATAATAACTTTAACCCCCATGATAACCACCAAACCCACTGTTATAATCAACATAATAATACCAAAACTATAACATGCTAATGGTAATAACTGCCATTCTAACAACCATGGCTTCCATGACCACAACAAAAAAAAATCAACAGTCAACATCACTACTATAATAAGTACGCCAAAGTTTATAATACTGTAGAGAAGCACAGTTATGATGATCTGAGGTATAACAAGGAGGACTTCCATTTGAATTTGATTGTTAAAAAGGTGACACATAATCTTACAAACAATTCCTTTAGATGATAGAATCTATTTTGTTGCTTCCTTAAAGAACATTCTGGAGTGACACCCAGCTCCAGTAAAGCTAAACAACATTATCTGCAGACACACTGATGATAATGATTCTTTGAAATTAACATACATCATCTTGAATGTATTTGTTGGTTTTGCTAAACTGTCTTTCACCTACATAACATGCATACAAACATTTGGAATGAATTTGGTTTCTGCAAAACAAAGATGAACTAAGCAGAATTCGAGTCTTCAGATAATAGCTACTTAGATAAAACAGCTAGAAAAACTGCATTTTCTATCATGTTGGGACGACTACTGCATTATTATTGATATATTACTTCTCTCTAAGTGGTAATATCATTATCAAAACCTACCTGCAGGGATATGAGTGGTCGCGTCACATCCTCAAAACTTTTAGCGTCACATAAGTTCTGTATATGTTATGACTGAAAATTGGTGCGGCGGGTGTGAAGGAGAGCAAGACTTATTTGTGTGGGAGTTTCAGTGTTGTTCAAGATAAAGCTGTGAGAATCACTTTTCACTGCTGAACCAGTTTCACTTTATTGTGCTGGTTTCTGTTACCCGGACCTACCTGCTGCAGAGTGATTTGATCTATGAAAATATGTAAGGGCCCACTCCACTGCAGTGATAGCAGGAGATAGAGAATAAAAGAGAGAGAGAGTAAGAGAGATCACAGTTTTCGTTTGTTTGCTTGATTTAATTAAATACGCATTGCAAGTGCAACACAGTGGTTCAGTTGGAATTATTTACATATGATATAAAACACTAGGGATGGATTCAAACTTTCACAAAACACATGCATATGTCAGTAAATTGACACTGACATAAAATCTTGAATGTTATTTTTTTCTCACATCTCATGTATTTGAGGGGTTTCAAGTGGTAAATATATCTTTTTCCCTCTTTTTTTGTCTCCTTTACTGCTCATTCAGTACTGTATTGTCTCTGCATTGCACACCCAGAGATCACCTGTCAGTCAAACAATGTGTCCAGTACGGTGATGTCTTTTTTCCAGTCATGGTGTCTGGTGCTGCTCATGTTAACTACTCAGTTCTTCTTCCATATATAAATATTCCACACAAGTCGAAAATGTAAAATGCATCAGTTCCTTGCCAGAAAACTGGGCGTTTAGAACAGCGAATGTAAAAGCTTTCATGAACCGGATTTTGTTTTAATCTTTAGTGTGTTGCTGCATCAGTAAGTGATGGAGTGGAAAGTTGCAAAGCAAACATGTATTTATATGAATATGGCGAGGACTATCCTTTGAGATAAAAACATTCATGAAAAACGGGGGCTTCACAGTTAAATTTATATTTGCTCGTAAAAATCAATAACTTTAACAGACGGTGACAGAGCTGGAAAAAGAGAGATGCGAGGCAGGTAGGTAATGGAAAGACAGGGGAATGAGGAAGACGAATGTAAGGATAGATGCATGGATGGATGGATGGGTGGATAGATGGATGGCAGGTAGCTCCAGCAACATTCCAGCAGCCAAGACTGGCCTCATTGTCCTGAGTGTGTGGGAACCTCCGAACACTTCCTTTAAGAGCGATTAACAGGAAACCTAAGATGCTGGATTACTGACCCTTCTCATGTTCACCCCACCCTCCGCAGATCGGCCCGTTCAACCCCCTACTCATCCTCACACACACACACATACACACACATACATAGACACATGCACGCAGCTGCATGTCATACACTATTTTATGTATAAGCAGTGTTTCAATTGCATACAATAGCCAGGATAAACTATGACCTCCAGTCGGCAATCACCATTTTTTTCCTCCTTAAAAGACTCTATTCGCATGTGATTTACATTCATTTGACGCTACAGTCATGTCTGCTCAGTTACCTCACCTAAATATTTACATCAGTCTGAAAAGGCGATTAAACTGGGTTTGAGTGGGTTTTTCCTCTATTATATCCCTGCAGGTCAGACGTATTACAGTAGACCAAATGTTGATAAGAGTGGTAAGGTCATGCGGTCGTCCAACGCTCTGTGCTTGATAAAGACATTTGGTGCAGCTGTAGTCAAGTTTACTATAATCACACACACACAAAAAATGTTGAACAGGCCAACACGACGACATAATCAGACACTGATAATGCAAAACAAGTCGAGGATCTTCCATTTCAAGTTGGTCGTTAAAGAGTTAAAAATCCCCAAATGATGACTGTGCCAGTAACACCCACAGTGACACATATAATCTGAAGAGCTCTGCGTGTGTGTGTGTGTGTGTGTGTGTGCTGGAGGTTGCCACTGGGTAGAGACCATTGTGGTAGATGCCAAACTGGTGCTAGACATGTGATGCACACAAACCTCCTGTTCTCTAACTGCTCTGCTCTTGAACAGCTTGTCATTGTGGGCCTCCGTAGCCTCTGGCTAGTGAGAGGAAGTAAAGGTGGAGGTCAATGCTGCTCTCTAGTGGTGAAAATGGGTCATGATCGTCTCAGCCACACTGGATCACTGATTTCTGGAAAACATGACACACACACTGGATGATGTAGGAAGCAAAAGCGCAGAGCTACTGTAAAGAATTTGAATACTTTACTGACTTTACTGCTTTCTTAGTCCTATTTTTAATAGCATAAATACTCTGTTGTTTGACTGTGTGTGCGTGCTTATGTGTGTTGTGTATGTGTGTGTGTATGCAAGTTGTGAAAGTGCATGTACGAGTGCTTGTTTGATTATATTTATTGCATATTATGACTATTTGGTACTTCAGAAAATGCCTGTGTTTAAGGTCCTTGCATGGTTCTTCTAATTTTATGTCTTTTTTTTGCCATATTCATTGCATTTGTGTACATAAATAAATTCAAATAACTACAAATAAATGCAGATTCTTGTTTAAGTATAAAGTAAGTAACCTACAGCTAAGATCACTTCATGAAAATATGCAGTACTGTAGATATATGCAGTGAAGTTCAAAAATGTTTGGCTCCAAATTCACATTTTCTTGCATCAACAAACTGCAGTGATATTGAACATTTTGTCATAGTTCAGGCACATTCAGAGGTCACCTGTGTGTTGTACTAAACTTCTTCCTTCTAGGCAGCATACATATAGCAATTTGTCATAACATACAGATTTTTTTTATATATATCAAATGTTAAAAATGCTTTTAAAAAAATACCTTTAGTCATCAACAGACATGGATTGTAATTCTGATGGATGAAAAATGGTGAAAAATTGCTTTTCTGAGTGAAATTGTCCAGAGCAGAAACAGATGTCACCTACAAGCCGCAGCATGTCAGATTTACTGCATAAATAACATTAAGTCTTATCAAGCAGCCAAGACCCCCAGGTCATTACTTAAAAATGATGGGCATGGTAACGCAAAAAATAATCAATCAATCAGTCAATCAAGCAATAAAATTCAAAAGCTAAATAATTGCAGCTTCTAATCAATTCATTAACAAAAGCTTCATAACATGAACATAATGCACATTAGCATAACAATATTATCACTACTAACTAGGACTGACTAGGCAATCAGCGATAATCAGCCCAGAATTACAAGACACTTCATTCTGAAGCCGAGTGAGGAATTGACAAAACAGCAGCATTATTATTACAGTGTTTTGCACTGTGATATATTACCTCTTACCTCTGCATGTGTTTGTTGATTTTCTGCTATGATTAGCAAGCTGTCTCCTCTCCAGACAGGAGGTCACAGACTGTAAACTGTATGTCAGGTACGTCCAGGATCTGACAGCTAACTTGAAACAGGTGTAAGTCTACACTTGAGCAAAATGACTGAAACAATATATTACAAACAGAGGTGGCAATGTATATAATTTGGAATAGTTTAGTATGTAGTATTTGTCATAGTTGAATATGTCAGTTTTACCTTTACTTACTTAACTAATAGCCACAGGCACATTGTCTTCATTCATTTTGGAGCCGTACACTCCTGGTGAAGCTCCCGTTTTCACAGCAGGGAGGGAGTTATTTGTAGAGATACTACACCCACAGACCAGACCAACAAATACCACTAAGTGTGTAAAAATTCAAACTATCCCTTTATATACTGTTTCAGCCAGTTTCAGCTCTATGTGTAACCCCTTTATCAGTGGATATTTTTGTACTGTGTCCTTCCTACTGACCACAGTAATGGCTTCCCTGCACTTCCAGACAAAGAAAAGATGGAAACAGTTATTTGGGACGTCTTTCTAGACCAGAGCTGCCCAGTTTGGGGCCCTGGTTGCTCCCTGGTTGCTTCCTTTGGTTTTGCCTACCATGGCATTTGATAAGCTTGTGCTTATCCTCCTCTTATTTTGAAAGTGCTGTAAGATCCTAACCATGATGACTATCCATCCATCCATCCATCTTCTAAACCGCTTTAGTCTCACAAGGGTCGCGGGGGGTTGCTGGAGCCTATCCCAGCGCTCAATGGGCGGAAGGCAAGGAAACACCCTGGACAGGTCGCCAGTCCATCGCAGGGCAGACAGACACCATGATGACTATGAAACATATATTTGGTGCAATCGGTACGGCAATCTACAACACGGTGCCGGCCTTGCAGTGGCGGTGCAGAAGTCTTTGGGTGGTGCGTGGGCTAAATTGGCTTACCTGTCCACACCTGAGAGGCTGTGGATAAAAGCCTGGGAGCCTGTGTCTTTGTGAGAGGCTTTTATTCTCACCACACTCCTGAGGCTGGTGCTCACCATGCTCTCCTTTGTGCTTTGCTTTTATACTTCTCCTTTAGCTTTTAACTTTAGTTATTTATTTATTGAAATAAAACACCAATTTCTCTGCAAACTCTCCACTTTATGTTTTGGCCCATGAGCCAGGGTCATAACACTTCTGTATTGCATTATGTACTTTTTATCTATGAAGAATTACAGTATTCTGTCTCTCTCCCAGTCGTCCCTTCTGTTTTTCATTTTTAGTATTTTGTATTGATATAAGTTTTACACAACAACAAAAGGCAGTAATAATCATAAAATGTTGCTAATCTGAGATATAGAGGGTATTGTAATATTATTTTTAAAGAGATGCTTGCATGCTGTGCATGTATCTACAGTAAGTCACTGGCTTTGAGTCAGCCAGTCAAGAGTCTGAGGTCTCGCAGGAGATGGCTGGCACTGAGACGCTTCCAGGTACGACAAAAGTGGATATTTTTTTGTCAGTGCAGATAGTTCTGGAGAAGAACAAATGAAAGTGGGCGAATGTGGCTGGCTTTACAAATGATGGAGTCCCAGCAATGGTATGGGAAGAAATCTGGCCTCTCTATGCTGGTATTGGAGAAAGTCCACCATGATATTTTACACCAAGAGCAGCTGTGTACTATGGATGGATACTTATGGATGTTTGATGTTTTTGACAAACATCTCTGCAAATTCATAACATTTATTTTAGATTTAGAGTGTTCCTTTTATTAAATATAATATATTTTAATGTAAGGTAATTTCACATAACATCAACATATCTTTTTTGGCTTGTGGCCCTCCACCGGGATTACTTTTTGATATTCATGGGAAGGAATTTCAGCAGTCATACTGAGAGCACTCATACTGACCGATGCCTATTGGAATAAAGTAATAATCAATAAAGTATTTCTGATTCTGGCTCTCATTCTGGCTCTGATTCTCCACTGAATCAATTGTGCAACAGCAGCAACTGCATCTGCTGAATTTGGTGTGTATGTGTGTGTTTGGTCCTTGCTTGTGTGCTGTGAGTATTCAGTGTGTGTGTAAATGTGGGTGTGTCCACATACACATCCAGAAAGTGTTTATTAAATACATCCGACAACAAGCAGCCCTCTCCTCGCCTGTCCACTCTAGCAGAGTCTGCAAGCATCTCATATAGCTAAAGACAAGTCAGCCAGATTGCCATATTTCAGACAAATGGTGAAGGGGCTTTGTAAAGGAGGCTTAGTGCTAAAGCCGCATCGACCAGCCCTCACAATTCCACCACAAAGAGGAGCCTGGATCTAAATTGAGAGGTAGACGACCATCTGCAGGATAGTTGTGCTGCGATTGTTAGCTGGCTGCAGCAGGGATTTATTCTGGGTTTGTTAACTTTGAGATCAGAGTGAGCACGCATGTTGGCTTTGAGGAGGCAGAGTATAGGAGAGTGGATGTCATATCAGGGTCAGAAATGAGTGCGAGTGCAGGACAACAAGCTCAATATCCTGCAGGTTCTGCCGGGTTCGGGTCAGATACAGGTTTGTGAAACTGGACCCGTGCACAGCTCTGACCTGAAGTATACATCGGTAGAGTTCAAGTAAATTGTAGCGGTTAAAATGTATTTTGTTTTTCACTCTGTTTGCATTTATTTGTGGAGCAGACAAGTGTGAAAGTCACCACTATCCCCCTTGAACCATTGTAGAGGAATTATGGGAAACTAAAGGTGGATGAAATGCACATTCACTTCCAAATCACGACATTCACAATGAACAAAATATAGGGAACTTAAAATCAATTTTCTAAACCAATAGCAACAATGTGGGTGTGCTTAACCCCATGCTTGCAGTTTCTGAACATCAAGTTATGGAGGTAAGCTTCTCCAAGAAATTCTGTTCTCATAAAACTAAACTGCGTTCTCAAACATGTTTTCAGGGGAACATATTTTTTGTTGTGGAAAACAGACTGACTTCTGTGTCCCATCCTGGATTTCTTAGGGTGTCCGCACCCTAAGAATGTAGAATGTATCCTGGTTGAAAAAAAGATGCAGTTTTTGATCAGACAACAAGCAGCAACACAGCCCGAAGAGGGATGAGAAAATCCTAATCTCACATAATCCATCTGATCCACGAAAAATAAATTAACCCATAAGGTTAAAAAATAATAGAAACAGCGAAAGATGGACAAAGCACAACATCCTCCTTTGTAAGACCTGCCATCAGTTACCAGCAGCACAAAAAAAGTTAAATAAAATTGAAATGCTATAAGTTGAGTTTCTGTATAATATGCAAAGCAAATGTATTATTTAACAAATAAAATTGCCTCAGAAAAGGACCAATGCACATATGTCCCTGAAAATCAGATCAAAGGAGCAAAAAATTCAATCTGTATGGAAAAAGTTAGTTTCTTACTTTCATACTTTCACATGTACACACACACTTGTTCATGCATAAATACACATATATTCACTTACTTCCATACCCGTAATTTGAAATGACTGCAAAGGCCTGATCCAAGTCTTCGGCATTTACAATTAGAATAATTTAGGTTTATCAAATGATCGTATTGCTTTGTGGTAAAATCACATTTCCTAAATCCTCTTTAGAGATGAAAATGGTGGGAAAAAGGCAGGTCATGGGGAAAATAAAAGTAAATTGAAACGTGCTCACTTGTCAGGTTGGCCATTTTTGTGGAGGCCTTATTGCGTCAAAATGCAATTAGTGCTCTTCAGAAAACGTGTTTCACTGCTGTTGCTGCTTATGGCTCCTGTAATTCCACGGGGCATTCACTGTGTCATTGGGACACATAGGCTGTGTCAAAGCCTAATGCTTTTCTTTTGTACAGCCAATCTGCTGTCCTCGCAAACCTAATCATCTAGATATAATTATGGACATCCAATATTGAAATGGTTCATTATGAATACTCTTATAAGAAATGAAGGTGGCTTGTGACCCCTGATTTGTATGCTCTCTCAGTTTCTCTGTGCGCGTCTCTGACTCTCTGTCATCCACACACACACACACACACACACACACACACACACACACACACACTGATGTGATGATGCTAAGCTGCAGGGTAATGGAAGGATCTGGAGAAATTAGAGGTGTCGGTGGGGTGCTTAACGCCAGGCAATAAATAAAATCAAAGAGGCATTGTAATTTAGAAACCACTGTAATGCTTCAGGAGTGCACAGGCATTGTAGATGGAGTGTGTGTGCGTGTATGTGTGTGTGTGTGTGTGTGTGTGTGGCCAAAGATGTATATATCTGCCAGCATGCATTAAAGCATGCATGATTTTGAAAAGGGTTGTAGATATAGCAAGACAGTCAATTTAGACTACAAAAACGTGAAAATACATCCCATATTCACGTCTGAATGACACTGGAAGTAGTCATTAAACTGTAGCTGTCTGTGTTTCTTTCAGGGTGGGATGGCAGAGGCTGGCCGTCCCTCCCCAGTTACAAGCTTATTTTTTAACACATGGCAGGGCTGCCCACTGGCTGGGGAAGCCAAGCAGGCAGCTGGTGGAAGCACAATAAACTTTTGCGCTGCCAGACGGAGGAAACAAATGGAGCATGGGAGGATGCTTGGCTAAACAACACACAAACATGCCAGTGAGCCCTCACTACATGGTGGGGTGTTTCACCCACTGCTGTTGAATAAAACTAAACTGAGCAGAGTTGGAGGACAGCTGCAGAACTAGGGTGTGATGGCTTGCTCGGCCTGGTGTGTTTATCCTGTCAGGTTTTATTTCAGCTTTTTTCTCCTACAGAGACTCGGAAGTATGGTGACATACAACTACTTTATATCAACCATTAGAGCTGCTGAACTGCTGCTTGGCCGGGAAAGTAGTGGCACTAGTCTTATGTCGAAGCAACCTCATTTTGTTTCACTTTAGCTGAGGCGACGCACGAGAGAGGACTGGCTGAATCTGTTGTCAAATTGGAATAAATGTGGAAAAGTGGGTGAGCGTGTCTGAGCAATCCAGAGTGCATTTCCTCAATAAATCATTATCCAGGGTTACTTTCGCTGGAGAGCTGATGGATCATCTTGTGTCCATGCGTGGTAGCCTTTACAACAACATGGAAGAGAGAGTAATTGCTGAGATACAAGGACCAATTTGTGGTCATGGCTAAGACATGGAGGAATAAATAACCATTCATCGGATACAAACTGATATCAGCTCTGTTGCACCTTGAAAGATGTTTGCTGCAGAGCCCAAAGAAGCCTGTGGCTACTGGTGAGCCAAGTGGTGCACCATCATAGACGAAGAAATGATCACCACCATGCACCGAGAACATTTTTCCCCAAAATGTCCTGTTTAACTTGACCTTTTTCCTGTACAAAGAGGGAAAAATATCTTGTAGAGCTAGGCTATCCATATTGTAATGACTTTTTGGCTCCACCAGATGTCATTGTTAGTTAGCTTGGTTAATAAATTGCCGCTGATTTCCTGTGCGTAGTGATATATCAAACCTGCTTGAAGTGGCTGTCCACAGCAACTATCAGTTATTCATAATGATGGTCATTATTTAGAAATACTGGACTGCAGCATGCCAGAAATGACCAATCACTGAGTATTACGCAGAGCTGTGTAATAATTCATACAATGTTGGCAAGACATGTAGAAACTTGAAGTTGTATACAGAGCAGAGCAGCACACACAACCAGTATTTAGAGAAGTGATGTTAAAACTTCTGTCATTTCACATTTCACCATTTTAAGGACCTAAGGTAGAGTCCTGGGTCAGGTATCTGTGGGAGCATGATGGGTAGCCTGCAAAAAGTGTGTGTAAGTGCTGAAAAAATATATATTATTTATAGGCACAGACACTGGTGAAAATTAGACATATGCAGGCAGGTTGTGTGTGAAACAAAAAATGAGAAAGAGAAAACATTTAGTAAAAAGGGAACAAAAATAATGTTCATCATTTTATAAAGTTCAGGTTATCATATCCAAATTACAATCACGCATGATTTTCAAAAATATGATTTGGCTACCTTGCTGTCTTCAGTAACATCCAGCTGAGTCAAAAACAAAAAAAAAGGGTAGGTCGCTGGCTTTACGGACACATACTGACAGTGATCAAGGCTACACATGGATCCTCCAATCTTTCTGTAGACGTAATAAAGCTGCTGACTGAATCCCACTTCCCTTCATTCAAGCCAGAAAAGGCAAGAACTTCTTGCTTATTTTTCTCAGTTTGAACACTGATTTTTTATATCACCAGTTGAACTTTCTATTTTACTTTTCCAAGCCTTTTCCAGCTTTTCCAGCCTGATGTGTAGATGAATGCATTTAAAAGACGACAGGTTAACCAGCATTGGTCTGAATATTTCATTATTCCTGTTTTATATGCAGCAGTGGTCATTTTTCTCCACTGAAGTCTGGGTGATCCTTGACCTATCGTCCTGCTGTTTCTGCGTTGTTTTGAATAGTGTTGTAAAGATTTGTATGCTGCTTGGGCCATTTGATGTAATTTGTATGAATAATATATATGAACTTAATCTCATTTTTGGAGCTTTGTAAATGTTTACATCCTTTTAAGATATAATAGCCAGTTAGAGGCACCAAACCTCCAACGAGTGGCATTGGGAATCATTATATTGTTGTTCATTTTTTTTTTCACGTACTGCACTGATGAAAGCTGAAAACACTCAAATGTCTGTAGAAAAAAAAAATCTCACTCATGACTCCAAGGCATCTTTTAGAAAACTCTTCAGCTACATTTTTCAAGCTTCCGCTTTTCAACTATGATAGTGGCACTGTTACATATTTCAAATGAGCAAGTGTGATGTTTTTCAGAGAGACAGCTCAGTGGAGAGCAGAACAAGACAGATCTTCAACTCTTCAAAAGAAACTCATCTGAGTCTGGTGACTCTCACTGCATCAGCAGTGACAAGGTTGTTACTGTTAAGGTCATTAATGTGTAAAATGTGTCAACTGATCACCAAGAGAAGCAACAAACAAACAAACAAATAATAGGTTGTTTTTTTTTATTTATTATATGGAAACATTTCTTAAAAGCTGGCGAATAGGCATAGAAAATACTTTGGAGGTGCTTTTGAAGACCTTTCAATTGCTCCTTGGTGAGACAGTTGTGTGTATCTATTTCCTTTTTTCAATCTAGAATTCCTGCTTGTGTGCTATAACCCAAACCTTAGCTTGCAGCTCCAATTTTGTTTTATTTTTCTCTTGGGTATACAGTATGCCTAAAACAGGATTCCCCCAGCAAATGTGATAGTCACGGTGGCCTGAGGGTGTTGAATAAGCACACCAAAATAAACAGAATGAGAAAAATCCTACTCCCAAATGACATGTACATGTAATGTTTTCTACCCGAACGGACATTTTAGTGAAAATGCAAAAGAAACGGCTCATTTAGTTTGTGCTGCCTTTGACAAGTCACACGAAGGCTGCAAGCGGTTAAATACAGAGAAAGGGTCAGTAAAAGGTTAAAGTTTGCAGTGGCATAACAGAAATGATTAAAGGATCCTTAGTTTCAAACAGAGCCAGTCAACATTTTCGGCAGGGCTTGGTGTTGCTGCGGCATGAATGATACCTGAAGCTGGAACAATGGCACCGATATCACCTCACGCTCACTCTCTGATTCTCACCAAACATGCTCTTCATTGCTTACAGTATCACTATTGACCAGCAGATGGCATCGTTGGACACTGTTTGGGCAGTGCTAGGCTTCTCGAGTAACATAACAGGATGGGGCCGCCACTTTTATTATCTACATCTGGAAATCAGTCATTGTTTGACAAAGTCAGTGTAGTGTTTCTTCCATTTGATAGTGCCCTTGCATAGCTAGATAAACTGTTGCACTTCTCTGTTATCTCTATGGCTTAAATGTGTAAATACACCCATAAATATCACCATGGTTTACCATCTGCGGGTCTATTAAGATGTACAGAATGTCGGGTGCCTCACAGTTTAATATGAATATGTGAAAACTGAGAGCGATACAAGGTCGTAGTAACAATAAGGAAGGAAAATAAAGACTGCCAATTTATTACAAGTGATTTTTTCCCCCCATTTCTATAGTGGAGGCATTTCAGAAACCCGCATCTGCAAATGGGAGAAAAGGGTGAGAGAAGTCAGGCTATGAAATAATGTCATCTGTGACACTTCAGTAAAACAGATGGATAAATCAGTTCAGACTTGGATTAAAGAGGCCTGTGTGTAACTTGAAATTGTTTGGTTGGTTCATTATTCCAAGAGTCTTTTAGTTGCGCCGTGGAAACCTGATTTGGACACCACAAAGGAGCATAAACACAGAGACCAGTTGTCTGGAGATAGAAGGGTATCTCTTCATAAAGGTTTAAATTTCAGTATTTATGTGGTGCCAAACTTGCAAATACCACAAAAAAAAGGGTGAGAAAGGTCACACCTACCCGGCTTCTTAAATGATGTGAATTGTTTTGTCAATGTGCAAATCAAGAATTGGGGTTAAACCTGTTTTTCTCCAGAGGTGTTACACCTTATCTGACGATGGATGTGCGATCGAATGGCTGGAGCGAATTAGCGCATGAATGGAGGTCACAGGTAATCTCCCACTGCGAGGAATTTATATGGAGTGACCGCTATGATAGACATCACTTTGCTGTTATTTGTTTTCATTAGCTTTGGCTGAATTCCGGGTACAACCTTCAGACAGTCTTTCATAACATCATCATACACAGTTATGGCGGAGCATAGTGTCCGTTAAAAATAAAAGGAAATAAGGTTATATGCACTGAAACTGTAATTTTCTCTATTTGAATAAATAGATAATAATCCAAATACAACAACCTGCAAGCTAAAAAAGAATTCAAGAAATGCCCTTATAGCAATTACCCATATGCTTGTAGGCATTATACAGCTATTGTGAACATTCAGACAATAATTAACTAATGGCTGACAAGTTTCAGCACCCACGCATCCACATCTAGCATAACATTTTAACAGGCATCCTGTTATATTATAATGTTTTATAATGTTACCAGAAAAAAATGAGAAATTCCTTGCTGCTTCATTATTTGTTAAAGTGGCAGTAATTAGTAATCTTGTTTTGCTGCAATCACTATTGCTGTCTTTTTCTTGCTTGAGAATGAAGACTGCCTGCAAAGACAGTTCTGTCAGGCTTTATGGATGAGGTGGCTGTATCTTTGCTTGTTATTGATGTGAATAAAACTGTACATTTGTGCTTTTGCCATTCCTTCTGCTTAGTTCACACCATTTCTGGTGGGCCAAGAGTGTGGTTTTGTGACATATGTCTGGTTTTGCAGTTTGACAGGAGAAGGCTGGTTGCTGCAGACTATCTGAAGCACGAGCAGCACAACTATTTTGTGCACTTTTTGAAATTTGTTCTGTGCAAGAACATTAATTAAATTAATTACTAAAAAAAATGAATAGTGTTACTTTAAAAGAAAATTCCCAACATGAACAGCACAATGCATTCCGCAAGTTATTCTCTGATGAAAAATTCTCTTTTTTGGTATATCCACTTTGCCTCAGCATACCTTACCCGCGCCTGCTTTAGTTAGTGATTTCCTACATTCTCCAAAATTTATTTTGACAGCCCCCAGAGAAGAGCGCTCTCTGAGTTGTATGTAAGTGGAGGGAGTGATAGTTATTGCAAAGTATTTTTTTTTTTCTAGCTGGGAAAAAGTGAGAGTGAAGAGAGTGCAATGCCATGCCTGGTTATTCAAATTACAAAAAAGCTGTCGGTTGTATTTTACGCAGGACCAATGACAGATCCGCACAGATGCAAGCTGTGATTGCATTGCATTCTGGTCTACTGATGATACTGTTAGCATAGACACTGCCATCTATAGCTCTTTGCTCTTTGATTGTGAGGGAGTGCCACCAGAATCTGTTGTTTTTCAACCGATGTTTTAGATAGCCAAAAAATATCCGCAGTCAAACTCTGTGCTGCAAATATCTCAGAGTGATATTGACTCAGGTTGGATCTTTCCTTTAAGGCAATATTACAAACCTTACCAGATTATGACATAAGCAACTCTAAATCTCACTCATTAGAAAATGTGAATGACTGAAGGCAATTTCAGCACAACTTAGCACTGCTTAATCAAGCTACTTATAGAGTACTGTTAATATACTGTATTGTCATTTAATATATTCATGTTTTAGCGAACAACTTTAAATGCAGATGGAGAAACTTGTGTGTGCATCACCGCTGCAAACATTGTTTCAGAAGTGAGTTGTAAAAATAGTTATTATTATTATAATTATCAGCCTATTGTTATTATTACTGCCATCAATATGTGTTATGAAGCCGAGACAAATGAAAGTATAAATAAATCAAAAACAAATTAATAAAATTAAGAGCAATAAATGGCAAAAATCGAATAAAAGGTTCACATCACAAATCAAGCAATATCGCTGCACAATAATTTCAAATCATTTAACAATTACAAATAATAAAAAAATGACAGTTCTCAGGAGGGAAAGACTGCTTTGGCTAATTTGAAGCTTCAGTCTATGTGTCACTGCACTGCAGCGGCGTTTTCTCCAAGCCCGTCACTGTTGAGTTTTTTTACAAGAGATTATGTTGTTGCCCGTGGAACGTCTGTTCTAAGAAGGCTGAGTATAATCTCGGCTTGGTCAATGTCATGAGGAAGAGCAAGAGCAAACGAATCACATGTCACCAGCCTTCAGGAGGATTGTCTGACAGAGGAGAGAGGGAGAGCCAAGGATGGGAGGACACACAAGAGCCAGAGCAGGCCGGACCAGCCCAGGTGGTGCGCTGTGTTTTTGACAGTGTGTGTGCATCCGTAGTCATACGAGGATACAATGTGCGTGCGTGTGTGTGTGTGTGTGTGTGTGTGTGTGTGTGTGTGTGTGTGTGTGTGTGTGCACTGCAGCAACACCATGCCACCCTCCCAGTTATCCCTTCTGACCTTGTTAAACCTGCAATCCAATCAGATTTGCACAGGAAGAGGCGGGTCCATCAGATGTGGCAGCTTCATCTTGCCATGGACTTTGCTGCCAGATGTTCAGCCTGACGGTGCTTAAACTCCGTCTCTCGCTCTTTCCGTCTGTCCCTTCTCTCCCCTCTTGTCTGCCACATGTTTTGACTATGCAAACTCACATGCACAATAATTATGTCGTTAGTTTGTGCATTCAGAGGACAGATGTGGCAAAATGTTGTCTTTTTCCTCTGATTTTCAGCTGATTAAGTTTTTTTTGATATGCACTTTTTAATGGCTTTTAGCATAAGACTAGCAGAAGGATGAAGCAGAAAGAAAGAGTAGCAGACAAAAAGAAATAATTAAAAAAAGAATTCATTAATTAAGAGAAATAAGGCACATATTTAAGTATGAAAGCTCTAACTTTGCTCTAAGATCTGCAGGCTATCCTTAGAGTCCAAGCCCATGAAGTAGATGTCCCTCTGAAGGGGTAGATCACCATTATCCAAGAAAAAAAAAAAGAAAGAAAAAAAAATCCAAGAAGTAAATATGCATTTAAGGTTTTTGAAGATAAAAATAAACTGAATTTGTGTCTAGACATAGATACCAACATACAATAAATAGCGTCTATCCTGCCATCTATCCTCAGCACATTTAGCACATTTGCAGCTCAAGGCTGCAGAAATCCCTTTACGGTTCCCGAACGTCCATGTTGCCATCTAATTTTCTGTTCCTTTTGTAAATTAGTCTTTCATAAGAGGTATTTTCAGCTAAAGCTGTGTGTCTCTCTGAATAGTTGGAAGGTTCCACATTCTTCCAGTGTCTTAATATGATCCCTTTAGGCAGTTGTAAGAGCTGCTTTTGATCACTCAGGTTCTTTAACATTTAATTACCCTGGGTGCTGTTTTAGAGACAAAAGGCAGGACTGAGATCTGCTGAAGCACCCATATCCATGATCCTTTACCAAATACATTTTGGAGAACTGTAAAAAATATGAACTACTGACCAGACTGGCATCACCAGCCCAGCATGGATGTCATTTAATCCAGCCTGTGTAACTTTAAAGTTGTCCACTAGAGCCTACTGACCATTGCCTTATTCTGTTGGTTAAGTTTGAGTTTTTGCAGGCGGTGGCCTTTTCTTTGTCTGTTTAGCCACGGTGGCTGTCGCTGTTCATGCTAACTACACTGTTTTATTTTTCATTTTATTTTATTTATCCTTTATTTAGCCAGGAAGGTCCTACTGAGAAACAAAATCTCCTCTTCCAGGTCTCCTCCATTCATCTTCTGTTAAATTCAGAAAAACTGGAAATGTAAAACACGTGTGCCAGAGGATTTCTCCTGCAAGGGAAACACTTACCTGACAGTGGACGTGGTTATCAAATCCACGAAGGCCCAGTCGATCTGTGTGTCCCTCTGAAGAACAATCTTTGATAGCTGTCTTGGGGAGAGAATTATCTTCTTAATAAAGTGAGCACAGAGATATGGAGTTACATTTGTGCCAAAATTATGCTGTATATTGTTTCATTGTCACTTTTGGGTCTTACATATGTCCTTGCTGTTGTTTATCGTCTTGTTAAACATTTGTGAGCTGTAATGATTTCAGCACCCTGCCTTTTACAAATCAATCTTTGAAATCACTTTTGCCTCTGGTGTGGTGTGCGCTGTCAATGTCGAGTGCCATTTCCATATTAGCCGTAATTTTTGGACGCATTGCAGTTGATTCCTCTCACTGATGCTGCTGAATCTACCGCTCTGATGTTACAGTGTTGTAAGGTTGCGTGTCAGCTGGATAACTCTGGCTTCAGCGCTGCATGCTTCACATAGTACAAGATTAAATTCAAGTAGAGAGCATGTCTGGCTGGTTTGAAGGGGCTGAAGTGAAGTATTGCTGGATAGATGATCACACACAGACACACACACATACACACACACACACACACACACACACACACAGCCGCCAGCTTATGTAAGATTCACAGTTGTTAGTTGTACTCTTTCTCTCTCTCTAACTCAGTAGAAAAACAGCTTCCACGAGATGACGTGAATTCAACTGTAGCTACAAGGCCTCGGCTTCTGTCTGACATGACGTTTACTCTCTGCTGCAAAATAATCTCAGAGCTGTATCAGGAAAAGTGGAAATCAAGGTTTAGTGTAATGCTCTGGGCAGCTGCCTGACTGCTGAGATCTCTATCTAGCTCATTAATTCATGTTTTGGTGACTTGTAGTTGTATCGTCATATCTCTCCATCCCTCCAACCTCCCAGCCAGGATCCTGGGTGGCCTTCTCCCACGCTGTGTAAGAACATTTCTCTCCCCGTATCTCTATCTTGCACTGACACGTGGATATTTCTTTAGACACCTCATAGCCCAACTGTCTCTCTACTTCGGGTTTTTTTTTTTTTTTGTAGATTTTCACCAAGATACGCTTTTGCTGAGATTCCTGCACTGTCAACTGCTTGTGTTATGTTGACTTATGAGGTGGAGGTCAGCGAAATATTCAGCTGAAACTCCACCGTGTCATCAATCTCACCATATATTCTATATCACAGAGTTGGGACTTGCCCTATTGATCTATGGATCAACGTTACAAGGCGCCCTCTGACTTGACATTCTGATGTGATCTCGCAAAGCCACTCCTACATCTGCAGTTCTTCAGGCACAACATTTAAAGACCATCTTTCTCGTCAGTCTCGCCCTCCGACATTTCAGTCCTTGTGTCAATTTCTGAACGCTTGAACCATGCCATTGCCATACATTGGTTTGCTTTCATTAGTGTGAATAATGTTTCTTCTCTGTGTTGTCATCTTCAATCTTCAGCGCTGTCATCCCTTTTAATGAGGTTACAGCGAGCAGTGGCGAGGCTGAGCGCTGTTCGGAGCTGGGTTGAGGAGAGAGGTGAGGGGCAGCCTGATGCGACAACAACAACAACAGCGACAACAACATCTGATTCCCTTTAATATCCCTCTGTGCATAGTGCTGTTACAAGGCAATGACACCATGGAGAGACAGACCAGAATCTATATGATATGAAAGAAGGAAATGCCTAATGAAATTGTTTACATTAATTGTAGGAGTGGGACAATAAATTCATAATGCAATATATCAATATGGATTCCTGCTTATTGGAAAGTTACTTTGCCTTTTCGCCTTCTTCAGTTCCAGATATTGTGATGTATCTTAGCTGATTATCTTACAATAGATTGCATATCACAGAATTACCTGTATCGTGATACTATCGTTATTGTGGGCCAATTATCATGATAGTATCATATCGCCAATTACCCAGGGATTCCCAGCCCTAATTAATTGGAATCTGGCCCTTAAGCAGAAGTGTTGATTTTAGTAATTTATGTTACCTGTAATGTGTTGATTAAATGTTTCATTTAAAGTCCCATATTATACATATTATCCTCCTGTCCTCTCCGTATGTCAGCAATTTGTCAGTATGTATAATAGTGTGATTTGGAGGCCTTAGAGGCACAAAACAGTCTTTTCTTTATTTGATTAATTATTTTTGCACATGGAACTGTATTGAATTCAATAATAACAATTATTATAGAGAAAGAAAGAGAGGAAAAAGGCCGAAATATGGGACCTTAAAAAGTGCTCTGGTTGAACTCTACCCCCTGTGTGCCTTATGTGTCCAACAGAAGTGCCAAAGCAACCAGCTGGCCCCTGACCAGCTGAGCCCCTGAGATGTGTGAGATAATAGCGCTATCATGTACATCTTTGAACTGCTCCTCCTCCTCCTCCTCCTCCTCCTCCTCCTCACAGCTGAGGCAGACGTGGCAGCCCAGCTGAAATACAAGCACACATTTGACTCATAACTAGCAGAATGAGGCCATTCTCAGTCGTCCCTCATGCTAGAAAATCCACCAGCATCCTGTCAGACAGCGGCTCTCGAAATGATGTTCCACCGGGGCCAAGGCAAACATGAGATATTTGATGGATAGCAAGTATGATTTTTACGGTCCCCTGGCACGAAATGACCATAATATTTTTGAAAGCTTGATGGGCTTGGGCGATAGGGCTGTTGATCAATGCCGGCGAATCAACTGTTTGTTTGGCCCGCTGCTGCTGATGTTTCTGGCTGTCACTGTGTTTGGGAAAACTGAAACTCCTCGCCAGCTGGAGTGTCAAGGCTCCGCTTCAGGGTACCAAACGTTCAGGGAGACAGAATGAGACCTTCACCAGAATAAGGACAAGAAACATACCCACCCGAAGACATTGATTTTGCTGTGATTGGGCTACACTTTTCTCTTACACAGCTACATTAAGTTATTTTCCCATGGTTTCCCCTCTGCAACAGAAATACAAGATCATGTTCTTATCACAACAAAGTTCAATGTAACATACCATCAATGTAACAATGCGGTCATGGTTTGGAGAGGAAAACTTTGTGCTGAAAATGAAAACCTAACTCTTAATAGAAAACTTATTTGAATGAGTTGGGAATTGAACTCTCTTCTGCTTACACCATATAGATGTTTCTTGGGGTCAGGGCGTTGAAATAAAGTATTACTGCAGTTTCAGTGTCAAACTCCAACATATCTCCTCCATATAATCCTTTCATGGTGGGAAAATATTCTTGATTCACCTTTCACGGACTTTGCTTGTTATTTGCATCCCTTCCCTTCCCTTCCCTTCAGATCGTTTATGTCACGTGCGCGGCAGGAGCTCTCGGAGTTAACGGGCACTAAATTGATCCGGAGAGATGGATGGCTTGGTTTAACAAAGCGCTCAAGACAATGATTTTTTCTTCATGAGGATAACTGATATTGAGACAAGTTATCAGTAACAACTAAAGTAGGAACATAAGAAACATCAGGGTGTTATTTCTTTGCCTCCCTGACTCATCTCTGTCTCTTTTATTCTGTTGGATCTTCTGTTGTTGGCAGTCTCGGAGGGTTCAAGGCATCCATAAGGTTTTCCTTTTCTGAGTTACTGTATAAACTGAATTACTGTATAAACTCAGCTGTGTTTTTGACTTCTTAAAGAATAGCTAGAAAGATAGACAAAGTCATGAAAGCGCTTTGATTGAACTCTCCTGGTCATCTGTATTCTTACATGTATTTTTTTTTTCTAACCACAAAAGTGAAGCAGAGTGATTTTGCTTGTTTGAATCCAAAAGTCTGAACTGAATGCTTGTAGTGAATATACTGCAGGAAGAGCCAAGGGCAGAGTCTGATGCTGCAGCTGTAGCAAAGATAAATGTCATGAATTGGACATTATTAATGTAGAGATGTGAGGGATTAAAATGTTTTTGCTCATGTTTCTGTTTCTGCTTCAGTCTGTATGTTCAGACCCAGTGCCCCCGAGCACGGCCAAATCTTTAAACACATCCTATGTTCAATTACGCTAAAAGCTATAAAGGTATTGCTTGAAATGCATTAGCTCAAGATATTTAATCTGTTTCTTCAGTGAAAGCCTTCCCAAAGTAATATCAGTGACTGCAAAATGAAGTGGATTTTGGTCTTGGACTCTCTTGAAGCATCAATTAGAGGCAGACATTATGATTGATGGCCTGTATTTATCTAAGAACACAGAATTCATTTCCATTTGGCTTTCCGGATAATGAACAAAATGTTGAAGTAGACGGGTAAAGTGGTAAAGTACTCGTGCTCTGTGACACTTTTGAAGAATCAGCTTCTTTCCTCTGCAGTTCTTATCTGGATAACAGAGTGACTAAAAGCTGCTCTCTTATTCATTCTGCTTTAAAAGTAGTTATAGTGTTGCAATTGGAATCACAGATTATTTGATTTGCGTCTCTACATGCAGTGTGATACTTGAAGCAAGGCAAGGATTTTCTAGTTTTGAAATTCCTTCTTGGTAGTGGACAAGGCAAACTTTTAATGACTTTCTAGCCAGAGGTTCTGGACTAAAAAGTGATATCGCACCACTGCTGGTCCACTGCTGGAGATCATTAACAAACCAAATGAGTCACAGCAGTATGCACCAGCATGGAAAAAGATTCAATCAATCTACTTCCACAGAGATGGAAAACGGTAATTGACCTGATAGTTGCTGATGGTTTAATTACTGCTGTCTTTAATCTTTGTATTCAGCAATTCATTTTTGGTCAAAAGAGCAGCTGCATTTATATTTTTTACCCTTCGAGGAGAAATATTAAATGTCCACATATCCTTGCAGCTGCATAAATAAGATATGAATGTGTCTGCAGCATGTCTGTGCAACTGCTCACCATTGCCATTGGCTTGTGTGCACTCATGAGCACCAGCAGGCTCTGAGGGCATGCGGAAGTATGTTTGTGTGGAATATGACTGTGTGGAAGATGTCACACCATCTCAAAATGATCGTTTCATCTAAATAGATGCCCTCTGTCACCTGCCGATGCAACACTATGGTTGATGGCTTTCACACTGCTTGCTCTAAACACCCAACGCCTGGACAGTCGGCTCCTGGTAAAAGTAAATGATGATCTTTTGTCATCACAGGAAAGAGTTCCAGCCACAGATACGGAAACTTCATCAACATAAAATCTAAGGAGAAAGACATCACAGTGCTGGACACACTCTTTGATTGTGTCCTCGGAGCAGTGCAGGCACACCACAGCTTGATGCCAAAGATTTAAAAAAAAAAAAAAAAAATACAGAGGTAGTGTGGATTACCTCCATGCGATTTATCTTAAATAGAGAAAATATTCATGAAGCCAGACTACACTTTAGTGCAAGCGTGTCAGATGAAGCAGATGTGTTTTATTTCAAAGGGACAAAAGCCCGCACACTGGTCTTGCTCACAGCTCTATCCAGAGAGATGACAAAGTTAAGTATACTGTTGCTGTATATTTTAATGATGCAAGACTTAACGTTTCAACTTTCAGATTTTGTGGTACTGAAACAGGGACATTTCCAAATAGAGGTGGAAAGATAGGAGACATTTTTTAAAAAAACAGGTACACAGCATGTCAAAGACCCAGTAGGATCAAAACATTTGTAAATAAAAAGGTATGCTGAGCGAGAGCAGTGTGCAGGATCTTGCTCCTTTGAAACAGTTGAGGTTATTGAAATTTGGACCGCGGCGAAGCTCCTCCACACAATAGGAATAATAAGCAGTAACGAGGTAGCCCATTATTTGTGACTAGCACGAGGCAGAAGCCAGTGTTCGAGAGCTACAGTGCTATGGGAATTGGCCCCAGCTGTCTACAACTCTCTGCTTCTTACTGCTGACACCAAAAAGTGCGGTGCTCATTATTCCATTTTCTTTCTTGTTTGTGGTTGGTTAGACAGGTTTTACATGCCACTGCTCTTCCTGAGAATGATGTGTTCCCAGTGTCTCAGGCAGATACTGTTGCAGTTGAATGCATCTGCCTGGGAGCAAAGTAATGGTTTTTGTGACCCTCTGAACACAGCGATACATCTCGCTATGATACCACAGCCTGTCAGTTTACAACCTCTCATAGCCACACTATCGAGGAAACACACACACACACACACACACACACACACACACACACACACACACACACACACACACACACACACGCACAGTCACCAGGCTGGGCTGAAATGAGAATCTGTGAAATGAGCTGGATGTCAAAAAACGGAAAGTGATGCATAAAAAGTGAGAGAAATAGGATACAAATAGTTTCCCTCACAATGAAAGGATCACATGGCAGTGACACAACTAGCAGCAGATAGCACTGCATTTAACACTGATTAGTCAGAGGGTTGGAACTGCAGATATATTTACTTTCAATGATCCAGGTTCAGTTCCAAATTCATAGAAATACTTTTTTTTTTTTTTTTTTACTGAGTGGAATTTTAAATTTCAGAAAACACTTTTACAATGTGACCATGACCAAATCCTTACCTTAACATGAACTGCACACTTGTTTTTCTTGCCTTAACTCAACCATTTCCTTTTCAGATCATGAACATGTAGAAATGGCATGCCTGCTTTGTGCAGCTGTCTTTGTGTGGTGCAAGAATATGATGTGATTTTGCTCTAGTCTAGTAGAAGGAAAACTAAGCACAGGTAATTTAGTGTATTATAGACAGACCCAGCAAAGAAGGGCCCACTATACTGGAAAGAAAAGACTTGCTCTTCATTTCATCATTTTGTTTTCACTTGATCTAGTGAACTGCTTAATGAGTTATTAAAATGTGTGCAGTACCAGATGATGTCCTCATTAATAATCATCCAAAGTTGAACCAGATCGACACACGTTAGACTGGCCATGGATCATCAGTTCAAAAAGAGGGCACACCGATCACAGCAAAATCAACCTTATTACTGTCAGTTTCCACAGCAGAGTCTCTTGTCCACACTCGCGTTCAGGTCTCATGCAGGTTAATCTGTCTCCATGAACCTTTGAAATCATCTGGCTGAGACTTCTCACTGCCATCAATAATCCAGTTAACAGAATCTTCCTCAGCTTATTATTTACTGTCTAACTGATAACACAGGGGAAATCAGTGATTATCCTAACAGTAACTAAAAACCATGATTTTTATTGATATCAAAATATCTATGAGGGAATAAAATATGTCCATGTTGCAGCGAACCACTTGATATAGGAGTAAACCATACATCTTCATCAGATTTCTCATACTCATAAATTACAGGTTTATTTTAACTGAGTCGACCCAAACCCAGGTTAGTGGAGTACCCGGGTTAAGAGGGGATTTTGCCCCGCATGGAAACACAGCCAGTGTTGACTGTGAGTTGGCTAGTACTAAAGAAAAATCTTTCCAAACTATGGCTGGTGATAATCTCATTCAGAGACGAGGGAAACTGTTTGCTTCCTGCATGTGCTTTCCTCATCCTGTTTGGAATGAAGCTCCATGACCAAAGAAAACCACTCACATGACACCTTTCAAATCTATCTTTTATTACAAAAACAACAACCTTTGTTCAACTGCTATTGGCAAGATGCCAATAAGTTCTCTTTTTTGTCTCATATAAATGAATGTCTCACTTTGATCACCATATCTTTAATAAAAATAAACATTATTGAAGGTGACTAACAACAACAATGGTAAGGTGTGCCTTATCTTAATCAAAATATATCAGCTTATTTGTTGATTACATGATGGAACACATCTTTTAGAACAGAAAAGTGTGTGTGTGTGTGTGTGTGTGTGTGTGTGTGTGTGTATATGTATGTGTGCATGTACTGTATGTGTGTGTGTGTGTGTGTGTGTGTGTGTGTGCGTGTGTGTGTGTGTGTTTAGATATGGAGGGAACAACATAGACTCACACACTGTGTGGATAAAGGTTGGCTCTGTGACATGAAGATTCCTGGTTTAGGACTGATGTGGATGCTGAACAACATGGCTACTGTAAATTATGTAAACGTTCAACAGCTCATGCAGATCAAACCTCCATACTGCCCCCCTGTCCCGGGGGAAAAACAGAGAGACCAAAAAAACTAACAAAAAACAAACAAAAAAAACAAAACATGAATACTGGATATCTTCCATGAAACGGATGGATCTGATTATAGTGAAATCAAAAGCAGAGGTGGCATTAAAATGATTTGTGTTGTCACATGAACAGATATCACCCTGGAAAGCTGTAAATAAACATGATAGTGAGATCAGGAAAGTGATATCTGCTTTATAATAAAGAGAGGAGGGCCATGCGTGAAGTAGATGCAATGCAGAGTAGAGGCAGCACTTCAAGTGGCCACACTGTATTTAGGCTGTGTGTCGATCAGTAGTGACGCTCCTATTCACAAACAGCAGACTCCTCTTCTCCACATTATGTGCCCTTTCAACAGTCACACACTGTTACTCTGCTCCTCTTGTTTCAGTCAGTTAAGTCTGAGGAGCGTCGCTCTCCATCTTTTTAGTCTCTTCTTCTCATTCATTGTCCTCGGACTTTGTCTCCTTCATTTTTTTGCATTGCGTTCACTTGCTGCGGTGACGTGTCGCAACCATATGCATCTATTTAATATGATCCTATTTCCCTTGGTCGGTACTGACTGACTGTTACTTGGGTTTTGTTTGGTACATAAAGTGAGAGCGTTGCAGGTCATCATAGTTTGGTTGAAGTCTCTTCAGTGGGCCAACAGGAAGGGGAGGAGCTTATGCAGGAAAAGGAGAGTGATGAAGAGGAGGGGATCCATGGTGCTCATCACGCCACAGCCTGGATGGGTGAGAGACACAAAAATAAAGAGGATGAGGCCAGGAAAGACAAGGTTTGAACAATATTCTGCTGATCACATTATCATGTTCAATCATGTCAGTACTCCACTTCTTCACTTAGTGGTGCTCCATGTATCTTTTTTGATCATCAACACATTAAATTAATTATGATACCTTAGGGAAAATATGTAAACAAATGCTGTCATGGTGGAGACAACTGGTAGGTTTTACATCATCACAGTGACATTTCCAATAAACCCCAATGATTATTTTCCCCTTCACCTGTGTGTTTTTGGCTATATTGAAGAGGAATGACATGCTGGAAGTCATTTTTCCACTAGTCTTTCATTCCTTTCACCATCTGCGTTAATCAGAAACTCTGTAGCTCTGTGGTTTAACTTTGGCTTCATGGATACGGTGATACTTCATGGATACGGTGATACTTCATGGATACGGCGAAACTTCATGGAAAAGTGCCCTCTTCCTAATTTTGCCATAATACAACTGTAAAGCAATTCATCTGATATCAAGGTCAGGCAAAAGGTCAACTTTGTTGTCCCAGCAGGGAAATTCTCCCAAATCCAACCTGATGACACACGATGCAAAATGCAGTGTGGAGGCGGCTAGAGGCTGCCAATCTTCTGAATGACTTCTGAACAAAGACTTATTTGTTCAGAGTAATTATACATAGATTTCAAAATTAAATGATTAATGATTGATTAATGCTACAGTGCTGCATGTTGCACCATCAAGATTACTTAACTGACAGTCATGATGATGGATCTTCTTGCTAAGATGGTGAGTCTGACACATTAAAGCATCATGACTTGACAAGACTTGTTTCAACTGGATTGGTCTCTGTTACCTACATGATCCTGTATGTTGCTAGTTGTTTGAATGAACTCGACTCATATAAATGTTTTTGTTGTTGTTCACAAGGGATCAAAATCTCAATTTATGATAAATAAACAGAAAGACATGGCTGGTTTCAGTCATGGTTGGTATTTGAACATTGAAGCATATAAGAAATAAAAACTGTCTTGTTATGATGGTGAACTAGAGAGAATACTGACACACGCACACACACGTCAATTGTTTGTTATTTATGAAAACCTCCCACACAAACGCAACTAGATTAAAATGAAAAGGTTGGAACACATCTGACCTATATTCCAAGTCAAAGTGTCATACCTTGATCAGTTCTGCTCATCTTTTCCATGAAGAATGCAGTATTATTAGCAAACATAGGTTATCATGTCAGATTACAATGTAACCATGGTTCTGTGAGTAGACTATCTCCATGCAACTGAGATAGAAATTCACTAGATGAGATATCATGAATAAGACAAATTACCTGTAGGTGTGAGCACACAGTATAAAAACAAAGGTCTATCACCGATTATCTGGAAAAAAAAAACTTGGCGCTTATCTCCTTCAAGCTGGAGAGATAGTCTGTGTTGAGGGAACTATGTTTAATCTAACAAACTCTATTTCATCACAAATGTCTCTCCACCCAGTTATCCATAACATGCTGCATGTAAAAGGACACTGTTACACCCTGCAAGATGACAGGCCCTACTTACATACCCCTGGGTGGCAGGTACTGCCAGATGCAGTGCACTGTCACCCCAAACACTACCAAGGCTCCTGAGTCCGGCAAGACCCCAAGGCCAGGTCTGGAGGGGTAAAAACCTCTTGAATCAGCCCTGCAGATGTGAGGCTGACTTGAGCAAGAGAGACATCACCCACAACTGGGGCCCTGACCAGACACAATAACAAGTGCCTGACAGGCGAAGCTCTTCTGACAGGTTCAGATGGATGTCAGAGAGTACCTCTGGGAGGAATACCCTAGTTTGGCCGCAGGACCACCTCTGTGACGTCTGCAAGAAGCCTGCCTAAACCTTTGCGTAGCAACAAGGTGATTTTGTGATGAGGGAAGCTGTTTTAAGCACCAGGCACTTCAGTCCCACCCACTCAAGGGGCTAAAAGGGGGCCTGCCACAGGGTGTCCGCAACCTTGGAATCGTCCAGGTCCCAAGGTGGGACAGAAGCCCTCTTGCTACATGTTCCACTCCTCTAGGCACCATTGATCAAATGGAAAATTGTTGGCCATTGCTGTCATCTAGTCTGTAATTACCCAATACAGGCTGTCTTCATTGCTGGCACTATCCCTTGTGGATGGATCAGGACATTCATGCGTCAAATGGTTCCTGCAAAAACTGAACGGTCACCTCTGCTAAGCATAAGTGCACGTACACCTTAGAAAGCTGAACAGAAGCATCAAGGGAGAGAATTCACATTCTGGCCTGAAAACAATATGCTATACCACCCATGAGCCAGTTAAATACTGTGTGGGACGTTTACCTTTGATTTTACCAGAGGTTATAATTAAAATGCCAATGAGTTGAGATTTGACATTTGTGTAAAAACACTGGCTATGCTGAGGCATAGTTTGAAAAAATGTCACAGGCAGAATATCTCTCTAAGAAAACTAATAACATATGCCTCTCAGTGAACATTTAAGAGACATAACCAGATAGGCCTGAGCGAGAAAAAAAAAATTTAGTATTATAAAATGTTAGTATTATAAAACACACTATTTCATTATTCATTATTATTTATTTTTTATATTTATATTGAAGAAAAATACACTGCACTATTTACTGTTATTGTTATATTGTCCAGCCCTATAACCAGATACTGCAATATTTTGAGTTGCAAGCCTTTCCTCATGAACATCTTTAATATGCATCCCAAGCTCATGTTCAGAAGACCGAAACAAAACAAAACAAAGCAAAACTTAAGAGACATCATGGTAAGAACAGACATGCCGCCGGCCTCCTCTTCACATTTTTCAACCCATGTGATGATTGCATTCAGTGTTCTTTCTCTACAAAATGTAAATCTTTCCAACATTCATCCAAACTATAGAGTGAAAGGATAGAACCTGCTTCATGTCGGGAAGACCTTGGGATCCCTTCAACTCGGAATTACTGAGCACAGATGCACCATTAGAAATGGAGATGAAAGACATCCAGTAGCAGCTCAATTTAAAAAGGCTGGACACAGATTGTCATGTATCAATTTTCTGAGGCACTGAGAAGTTTAATGTACCTCGCAGAGGGGGCTGTCAGAACAACATGTTATTATGCAAAGTGTTTTTGGATATACACTCTGAACATATTGTCACCAAGTGGCATGAATGAAGAATTCAATGTCAGGGCCTTTTCAAAATGAGCTAACCCTTTCAGCGTAGGATTTTTGGTGTCCTATTTTTTTTCCCTTTCTTGTATGCATATCTTGTGTGCCTGTGTGTGTGTCTGTAAAAAACCATACATCCTAATTTATTAAGGCAGCCACAAACCAGCTTCATGCATTAAAAACTGAGGGCTGCAAAGTTCTATTACCAACTTCATGATGCTCGAGTTGTCAGCCTTTGTATTTTTTGCTCAACACTGGTATGATTCAAATGCATTGATCAGTTGATACACAGAAAGATTTTCCAAACAATCAGCAAAAAACAGTGTAGCAGTCTTGCCCCCGGGGTCCTGTTGGTTCCTGTTAATCCTACATGTCGAGCAGAGACAAAAAATCAACTGGAACCAGATCCTTGGTGAATGCAAAATCCAATTTTCCGTTTTTAAACTATGTTGTGTTTTGCTAATGTGATGGGGTGCTCAGGTGCGACACTCAGCTAAGATCGCACTTCCACTTCAATAGCACAAAACCTTTTGGCACTTTTTTGGCACTTCTCATAGGACAAGGAGGCCCATCACACATTTTCCCTTCACCTGTCACTCGTGCTTCCCTCACTAATGCATCCATTACACAACATCCATCTGTACCAGCTACACTGTAATTCACTTGTTTACTGTGTAGCTGCAGTGATGGGCCAATGTAACCACTCCCCTCCCTGCCACTGGAAAAAACAACCTGACCATCACTGTTCAAGAAGAATCAATTACACGGCTTGAACACAAGCACTTCCTTTTTTCAAGTTTCCATGGGGAAGACAAGAACATGTTTTTCACAGGTTAACCAGATTAATACAAACTCAAAGCTGCTAAGGAACAGGACTTTGCTATTAATCTGTCATAACTTCCCTCCTACAAGAGCCAGACTTTAGAGAAATGTGTGCAGATCTAGCTCAAGAGTTCTCAGTTGTTCTCAATTATATGTAAACATTCTTTGACAATGATTATGTCTAGACTGCTTTTTACATGGCAAGGCCAGGCAAGTTTTCTGTATTGCACAACACAAGCAGCACAACACAGGCAGAAAGAAGAAGAAAATAATTAAGTAATAACTGTTCATAATAGCAAAAACAGAGGGAACAAGATAGGAATGCTAGTTTGCAGAAACAAAAAACAGAAAAACAGAAAACAGGAAAAAAAAAAGAAAAAAACAATTACAACAGTAACGTAGCAACAACAGGAACTGCAATAAAAGAAAACAGACAAGACAAACATACAGCAGCCATGCAGTGGAGTCATTTTGGTGAGCACTTACAAATGTGCCTGTCCACAACTGTGGACAAAGAAATGATAAAAACTGCTTTAAGAAAGGACAGCGATAACCTTCATACTGCAGTGGATACTGCTGACATGGAACTTCAACGCCTCACACCTGCTCAAAAAAACCCAACAAAGACTCATCTTCCTCAGAAAGTTGAAACAGGCTCAACTCCCACAGAAACTGCTGCTAAATTCCTACAGGAGCATCACTTACAGCGTGCTGACTAACTGCGTCACTGAGTGGTAGGCCAGCTGCACAGCTGCAGAGCGAAAACACCTGCATCATGTGGTGACGGCAGCCCAGCGCATTGTCAGGATGGAGCTCCCAAAAGTGGACACTCCATCTATGCCAGTCGACTGAGGAAGAAAACCAGCACACGCCCTGGCCACGCCCTTTTCAAACTGCTGCCGTCAGGCAAACAGTTCAAGACATTAAGAACCTGCAATGACAGACTGAGGAACAGCTTCTTTCCCAGAGCTGCAGCCTCCATCACACACCTGCCCGGCCAACCACATCACAGAGTACAGCAACTGTGAGCACAAACACACACATAAACACACACACGCACATGTAAGAGACTGTAACAAACATACTTGTACATGCACATACCCACCTCCACCCACAGAGACTGCTACGACTGCTGCCTCAGACACAATTTATTGCTACTTTGTAACTTTGTAAATATGGAAATTTGGAAATTAAATTAAGTTAGTGCGTTCTTTTTTTTGTACTTGGAATAAGCGTTACCATTTCTTTTTAAGCTGCCAAAACAAACACACAAAAAATTGCACTTATCATTTTTTGTTAAACATTAAGCTGCTAACACTGTTGGTTTCTTATTCATTTATAAGTTGTTGCTATCACAATTACTGCTGGTTTTCTAGTATTGGTTCTATTCATATTTCTTTTTAACTACATTGACAGAGGCCAAAATTTTTTAAAACCTATGCCTCGAAATTTCATTGTACCTGGGGATGACAATAAAGATCAGTCTATTCAATTCTAGATTTAATATAACAGTGCAACAAACTGTGTGTGCCACAAACGCCTAGCAACATAATGTAAATTATGTAAGTTAACAGCAGTCCCTTAGTGCTTCCCTTAGTGATTCTACTACTAACTGTGCCACCTTTTGAAAACCAAAAGAAAATGGTGTGTTTCATAACAGCGACAGTGAATTTCACTCTAACAAGCCTCCCGTTTGATTATCTGAATTAGCTTGTTTCTGAGCTTCAGTTTGAAAATTTGGTGAAAAAAGTAATATCCAACATGCATGGATGAAAAAAGAAACTGAAGAGAGCAGTCTGCTGCCACTCATCCTTTGTAGTTTCATAAAACAAAAAGTGAAAAGCCAACCGACTTTGGTTTATGATGCTTTGCTGGTGGCTGAACAACAAAACATTTGAATGCCTTTGGGTCATCTTCCAAAAATCCAAAATCAAAGGAACCAGAAATGTAAAAATGTTTTGATGTTAAATTGGTCAGACCCCAGTGCACCTGATGCCAGCATGTTTAGATGGTGTTGCTACAGTACAGATGGGAGGGCAATGTTTAGGGGATCACAGTGGGGCGGTTCATCATCCACTGACGCATGACTGTGTTCATGTATTGCTTCTGGGAGCCAAACATGTTGCAGTCCAGCAGCTGGAGCCAGTGGTAGTAGTGAGGAGGGAAGGAAAGCAGCGTTGTTTGATCCAGAGAGAAGAGAGAGATGTGGTTGTCAATCTGAAGCATCTTTGACTCAGAAGATCTGGTATGGTACACAAAGAACAAAAACAAAACAAAATAAAATAAAACAAAAAAACAAACAAAAAAATCTGAAAATCAGCCTCTGCCATTCACTCTGATGGATTTGAAGAACCAATGAGCTAATGAAAGCATCACACTGTGTTTTCCTGGGAAAGACAATGTAAGGTGGACTGTGGTTCATCTGAGAACGAACAGGTTGCTCTAGGGTGATTAATGTCCCTCTGCTAGCAAATATCATCACTCCCACTTTCTTGCTCCAATGGCTTGCAATGACTTTGTTTTTGGACAGTAACAGTGCTCATCTCATCTGTGTTCCAGATGTCTGAAACATGAATGAGATGAGCCAGAACTTTTGTTGATAGACAAACTAGGAAAAGCTGCAGAAGAACTTTGCCATGCAGGTGGAATTGAAGCTTGTGGCCTCAGACCAGCAAATGGCAAGCCTTTGGGTCCTTTCCACAGAATTAGCAAAGCAAACTCTGGTCGTCTACTTGGCATTCTGACTTTCTGGACAGTCACATTGATGTTTCTCGGTCAGCTGGTAGGCAGGCCTATACACCTATACAGTAAAAGGACAAAATGTATTATCAATGATATTTAACAGACAAATTTATTTAATCATTGTCATCAACCTATGACTGAGAGGCTACTCACAATACCGTATTCATGCCGTGCCCAAGCACGTTTAACCCCAAAATCCGGATTATTTGACTAGTGTGATCGCTCCGTTCCGTGCTTGAATACAGTAACACTTCCTCCGCTCTGGCACAGTTGGAGGGGGTGTGCTTCAGCACGGTGCAGACGCTCATGCACGAGCACATGCGCGGTCGAGCACGTAGCTCGCGAACGGAGCAACTGAGCCTAATGTGAGCAGGCCCTTAGTGTTTTTAAAACCTGTGCCTCATGAAAAAAAGTTGATTAGGTAGACTAAGGATAGAGGAGAGAGAGCAGTGAAGGTGTGTCACTTCTAACTGACTGACTTCGGACGGGCTCTTGAAGACCACAGCATTGTGACTATTATGATGTGGAAAATTTTGATTTGTCAAAAATGTCAATAAGTGGATCACTCAACTGAAATCCAGCTTTACATTCACTGTCCCGCTACCTCCAACTGACTGTCAGTGTTGCTGCAAAATGACGAAAATGAACAGAATAAATGTGAAATATGAAAACACGAGACACACTAGAACCTCCCAGAACGGCCAGTTGGTCTACATGGCTAACAGACACAAAGAAATAAAACAATACAGACAGAGAAGAATTCCTTCTCCTCTGTCTTAATTAATCTCTCTTGCAGAGTTCATGTCTCTTGTTTCCTTGATGGATGGTAGATGGATAGAGGAGCCAAGAATTGAGGCCAAGCAATAAGCCGGGGCTTGTCTGACATTCTTAGTGGCAGGTTTTCTTTCCTCTCTTCTTTTATTGTCTTGTTTTTCTTTTGATTCAGACTCATTGCAGGCTGAGAGGCCAGGATGCAATGTGCGATTGATGAATTGCTGGATCAGAGAAGAAGCAGTACAGGAAGCACTCAGTCAGCTATTACAAGCAAAGTGTATCGTACAATGCCCATGCTATTTCCTCTGTGATGGAGGATCAAACAGAGTTGGGCTGGCTTTCATAAAGTGAGATCAAGTGAAAATGTGTTAATATCTTGTAATAGATTAAAACTTTTTGATCATGTGGAGCCAAAGCCTCATCGAGATCATTATGATTGTCACGGTAGCCATCCACATTGACAGTTAGCAAACACAGACATAAGCCAAATCTCTAGAGTAATCCCTTCAGCTGGCAGCTCATCATGTAAGAGGACATTAACCTCAGAAACACTCCATATAAGTATGCAATGAGTTGATTACACAAAACATCCTGCACCAGCTTTTTAAATTTAACAGTATATTCAAAATTTAGATCTTATGGTCTTAATTCGTCCACTTAAACATTATGTTTTGGACAAAATGCTTATGAATTATGATACCAAGTAGAAGAAAAGGATTCTAGGCAGTGTCCTGGTGTATCGATGACCACAAATAGTCAGCAATTTAGATGATATACCACCCGAGAGAGAGAGACAGAGAGAGAGACAGACAGACAGACAGACAGAGAAAGAGAGATGGTCGAGCAAGGTAGACAGTGAATGGAGGGAGCAGAGGTACTCATAACAAAATGTTTTGCAAAGGTTTTGACTAAGCTATCACAAGAGGTTCTTCGTGGTACCGGCATAATAGTGTCCAAAAATTTTTAGGCTGATAGGTTCAGTAGTTTCCAAAATTAGCCGTAGACAGATACAGACAGACACAGACACACACACAGACACACACACAAACACAGACACACACACACAAAGATGCACACACAGACACATACACAGACATAGACTCGTGAAAACAGTATCTCTGCCCATGGCATGCCAATTGGCTACGATAATAATTGATCAGAAGGTAGGACAGTAAAACTTCATCAATACTAAAGCAAACCCTTAAGCCTGAAACAACTAACTGACAATTAACATGAAGAAAATCATTTGGCAATAAACTTTGTTTAAACTTTGTTATTTATTAAATGCTGGGAACTAGTATTTAATTGATAAACTACTACAAAAGGTAATTTTGATAACGTTACTCATTTAGCCAGTGACATACAGTACAGGTTATGAAGCTTAATTGGTTGTATCAATCCAAAGCCTTCTTAGAGCAACTGTCCTACAAGAACTTGCATGATGAGATGTTGGACCTGATAGCAGAGAAGATGTAACTTTATGTTTCGTCATGATGACTCCGCAATAGCAGAGACTACTGCCAAACAGGGCCTGGATAATCTAAGCTGAGGAGACTGGATACCTGTAACAGCAGAAAAAAACAACAACAAATACACTACAACTATGAAGATAACAAAGCTCACTAAAATACACTAGTTGTCATCATGTATTAATTGTATTTTTATTATATCTAATAAATAAGTGAAATAATTTGCAAATTCCATTTTGTATTCATCTTTTGGTTGCTTCTATGTGATCTTGCATACGGTAAATGACAAATAGGGTGGAGAAGCAGGGCATTTTGGGGCGCAGCAGAGCAAAGTGGCCTGAGTGGAACAGAGCAGGATCTCATAAACAACAAGCTCCTGGCTCAGATATTGGGCTCTAGTTTGGGTGGCACAGTGAGGGGAACCCCGCGCAGAGCTAGTTTGGACCAGCACAACGCGAGGGGCGCACAGTTTGCTAGTTTCGCAGACCGAGGTGCACCAAGATGGGAATGGCGGCGCAGCAGGGGGAGGTGTCGACAGATTCAGCTTGGCGCAGTGACAGTTTCGTGCCAAAAGGCTTTGCCGAGGTGCGCCAAAAGCTCGCCATCTGAAACCACGTCTACTTTCAGCGCAAGGCGGAGCGGAGCCGGCGCAGTGGAAGTTTGGCTGACTGGCGCACATCACCAAAACCTCACAATCAGCACAAATGGTGCTAATCTCCTTTGATCTGACATCAGTTGTGACGGGACAGTTGATATGGAGATATATGTATGTGCTGATTGAGATCGTAGCATTGAATAGTGTTTTTTTGTGGGTATTTATTGCATTGTTCATGTGCCTGACATTCCGGAAGCCTGCCTATGAGGTTTTGGTGACGTGTCCGCACTGCTCGCCTGTCAGCCAAACTTCCACTACGCCGGCTCTGCTCCGCCTGCGGCAGTAGACCTCCATGTCAGTTGTGTAAACATTCATTACGCCTTCGCGCAACGCATCTTAAAGGCGAGGACAGGGGCTCATTTGATTGGTTTAAAGTGAATCGGCTGTGTCAAACCCACTCCACGCCTTCTCTCCTCCCTTCTGCCGGTAGGAGGGACGGCGGAGTACTTGCGCCACCGCGCACGCCGTGCCAAACTTGCAAAATCCACCTGGCCACACCCAGTTGGCGAAGTGCAGCTGCGCTGTGACCC
>OMLB01058894.1:0-11673 GCA_900302555.1 Myripristis jacobus
ACTTAATGAAGTCATTTGAACAGGCTTAATATTCAGTAAGGAACACTGACATCAAATTAATAGCAGCAGAGCCCAGTGAAGTGAAGTGTCAGTGGGAGATGTCAAAGTCATCCTCCAAAAATTCTGCTCGTATGATCATCTTTGATCAACGCATCACTTACCATCTCACAAAATAGAATTTCACCTTTAAACAGAATTTCCACTGTATTATTCATCTGAATAATATTTTGGAAGATTCAGAGCTGTGCACATGAGCAAGTCTCTCCCAAAGCCTTAAACAAGACAGACTTGTCTCTTGTCTGTGATGCTCCATTGACAAGTAATTGGACACCATCTTTGTGTGCACTCTGACAGCAGCCAGGGTGCTTTTCCAGGGATGTAGGTACATTTTCTGGATCAGAGCTTTGACTCTATTATGATATAAAGCTCATTTGGGTGTGAAAAGCTCAAAAACATTCTCCGAGTCCACAAAGTCAACCCCCAGAAAGTGTCTCTTTTTTCTTGACATTAAAGGTTAACTTCTTGATTCAGTGGGTTCAGGCTTTGGGAGGGAGTTGTTCATCTTCACCGGTATTTATTAAGCTGTCTAAGGGTGCTTTCACACCTGCCTTGCTTAGCCAGAGTGAGTCAAACTCTGGTACGTTTCCTGCCCCGGTGCGGTTTGTTTGGCAGGTGTGGAACCAGCAATCGCACTCGGAGCAGACCAAAACAACTGGACCGAGACGCTGGTGTGGATGTGGTCTTGGCATGGTTACAAAATAACTTCAGAGCAGTTCATTTGTGGTGTGAATGTGAACTGATCTAGATTTAACTCAGCTCCAGGAAGCAGCTCCTGTAGCTGAGGTGTGCATTGTAGAGTTGTCGTTAATAACAAAAAGTAGCAGCTAGGTAGCATTAGAGGTTATAGCGGCACAGTGAAGCAAGGGTTGACATGGAGCAACAAGGAAATACACAGGTATTTAGCCCAAATGAGCACTGCAATAATGATATTGATATTTGATATTGTATTGGCCAAATGTGCTTGTCAAGCAAAAGAGGGAAAACACCTCCCTGAAGTAAACAGTTGCTTTATCCACCTTTCAACCTGGCCATATTTGTTTGAAGGCTGACATTTCCCACATGGCTTTTGTTGATACATTTCATACATTTTGACACATTATGTTGGTCTGAATTTTTTGTCATGTGAAATCAAACCAAAACAAATGAACAATGCATCAATTTTTCTGCTGATTCAAACCACAGAAAACAGACTACAAGTTGTGAAAATGCCACAGACGGCAGGAACCTGAGACAATATTGCATGTAAGCACACGTTGGATATGTGCTGCTTAGAATTGATATTATATGTTGCTTCATTGGAGATATGTGCACACTTAAGTGAAAGCCTGGTCTCAGGTTAGGTGTGGGGGACTTATAATTGGTTTGATGTTTTGGTGTACCTCGTTAAAGATGAAAGATTGTGCATTAAATTTTCATAACAATCTGTTAATTGCTGGTAACCCCTGATCCCAGTCACCCCATCCTCATCATGGCTATCACTCATTACCTGTCTCGGAAAAGAAAACCAATTAAATACAATCCACACTCAGTTACATTCAATCAACAGTTGTGTTTCTATGCACTTCACTAACTACATTTTCCACAACCTGATAAGAAATTAAGTTTAATTTAAGATTATTTTAACAGACAGATTATTTCACCCCTCAGCTTTTTGTTTAGAGAGCTTCATCATTGTTGTTGTACAACAAAGGTTATCATTGCATGGGTGAAAAGTCTGTATATATTGATTGATTGTTTCTAGGAAAATTCTGTCCTGAGTCAAAAATAATATAGACGTTTCATCCAGAAAGAAATGTTTTTTTATGCATTTCACCAGTCCAAACAAACAGAGCTACATGAATGAACTGACAAGGCTGTACTTCAGCAACTGACTGGCATTGGCAGACTGGAGACACAAGAGACATTTTGCTTACAATGATCCAACATTATATTGACTCGAGCAAAGACGCTGTACTCTGCTAGATGTCAAGCCTTTGAAAGGCCATTTTGCAAAGAATGGAGAGTTTAGCTGTAGCCTAGGCATTTCAACATGAAGCCATGAGCCAAGTCAAGTGTCGTTCCGAGCTAACCCTCTGGCCACTGATGGGACTCAGCTCACCAGACCCAGCTTGCTGATTTTTGCTGTTTGATAGTTTCGCATTTAACCAACCCTTGCACATATTCTACCTTTTGTCTTTGCATGAAGACCAAATGTAGGTACAAACTGCAGAAAATATGCTTCTTGACATTGTGTGCTCTGGCTCAACCTTGCCTCCTTGACCTAATCCCAGGATTGACTGTTAAAATCATGCATAATGTATGCCTTTAACTCTACTCAAATTACATGGAAATAACTGGCAGAGCCCCCTACTGGACACATGCACAGTGCAAATAGCTGTGCTTGGATTGCGCCCCTTGATATATCTACCTATTTAAAGCTGGTTCACATAGAACAACCAGCCCGGTCTGACCACTAAGTTGAAACTATGCAGCTAATCTCTGCTGATGATGGAGTGTGTCTCGTGAGAGCCAACAGAGATTTTGAACTCTAATAAATGTGGCATAATTCCTGATCAAACAATATTTGGGGCTAACCTCATGACTTTTGGGGTTTAAGAAAGCCCTCAGCAGCACTACTTACCAATGGGATCATGGCCTACCCAGAACTGCCATGCTTTCCCACAAATATACACAGGTCCAATTTAAAGCCCTGTTTTTGTCTTTTTATGTGTAAGAGAGTTTTATAACTCGCACTGATAAATTATTTTGGAACATTTACCTCTTGAACAATGGCATCTTTGACAACAGGGTCTTTTGAATTTGTAGCAGAGAAAAGCCTTTGAGAAGTATTTGGTCTTGCCCACTGATTTATTTATTTATTTTTTCACTTATTTGTCGGAAGGTAAAAAGACATTTTTTTCATTATTGAAATATTTCTTGGACTGGAATCTCTTAACTTGTTTATTACATGCACCTATATCTCTATGTTTGAACTGTTATGGTTTATCCTTACCTAGAAAGCATTCTTTGCTTATCTATATTGTCCATATGTTTACAGTCGTACAAGAACAACTAGTCACTAATTGAACTCAACGTAATTGCTAATCATAATCTAATTTAACATTAAGCTTTTGTTTTGTAAACTATGTGCCGTATCAGCAATCTACTAGATATGTTCTGTCACTTGTATGCCAACCTCAGTAAAGTAGACTTGAGAGGTTGGTGACAAAATGTCACAAAAAAGGAGTCTCTATCACAGTTTCCAGTAAACCATTCCTCTGGCTGACTGGCACATGTGTCATTCTCTGCATTGCCAGGCTGCCCTGTTTACGTCACTCGGAAGAAAATTATTCTGGCCAATATATACTGACAATGCCCAGTGGAGCTTCAAATGGTTTTAATTAACATAAAAACCACTTAAAAGACAGTACAAAGATCAAGAATTTATGAAGTTCACATGATCACACGCGGGTGTTCTCGCACAAATGACTGTTAAGAAAGAAAGAAAGATAGAAAGAGGGATGCGGGTAACGGCACCTGTTGCCCACTCAAAGTAACTGAAACTACACTGCAGCTTCTGAAATCTGTACAGCACTGTTGATCATAAGACTGACTACTTGTCCGGTTTGTGGTCTGCACTAACACGTAACCCTAACTAGACCTTCCTGTCAAAGTAGTTAGTCAGTACTGTCAAGTTATACTCACTTTCTGAGGTGGTGTTGTCCATGTATTTTGCTCAAGCAGACATTTTTGGCTTCTATTTGTAATACTGTCAAAGTTGGAAGACACAGGTTACACCCAGTGGTACAAAAACAACTGCTAAACTAGTCAACAGAGACCCTAATGTTCGCGAGTGTAATTGTTTTAATTTTTTTTTTTTTTTTTTTTTTTGCAAGTTGTAGAGTGAAGAGTGTATGTGTTTAATTATTACTCATTTGGTATGTGTGATGTGTGGTGTCCGCTGCTTGACGCCTGGGGACTTTTTGGCCTGTTGGTCGTGGTGTTGTTGGCCAGTCAGTTTCATTTTGTGCATACTGGCTATCATTGTAAAAATAAATCATTCCCCAAAGGTTCTTGAAGGGTTTGATTAGGATTGGCAGTGGCACTGTGGTGGGCCCGTCAGGTTGATATTGCCAAACCCCAGTGTCAAAATCGGTCATTACCCCAAGTTTCATCCAAAACAAGCCAGCAGAGGCTGAGAAATTACATGTGATGGATGAACAGACAGACAGAGCCCCATCCATAGTCCCTTCCCCAATCTTCGATCGTCGGGGACAAATTACCATTAGATGAGACAACTACTGAAAGCAGGTGTACAAACTTGTGTGCAAAAGAGCTAAATGGAGAAAAATATCCCACCCATCATAGTGTCTGCCAGGGTTCCATATGTGAACACATATCATATATCATCATATATGCTTAATCAACTAAATGTTATTCAGCAATAAAGTGCATTTTCAAACACTCTTCCTTGAGGCTACAAAAATTATGAGAAATAATAAGCAAAGAAATATGTTATATGATCATATTGCGGTGTTTCTAGAGAGAATGAGAACAAAAATGAAATGTTTTACAATAACATGCAGAGATTTGCTGTTAGACTGTATTACAATATTAGCCAAAAAAAAAAAAAAAGGTTCACTGGTTATCCATAGCTTCAAATTTCAGCTTCTGATTTCTGGCTTTTGAAGTGAGTGAGTGATTCATGAACATTAAAACCTTGGTTAATGGTTCATTTCACAAGTAGAATACACCACTGGTGTGTTTTCTGGTCCCCCTTGCACCCACTACAGTGTGTTTATCTGTATTTATTCTATTAAAATTGACAATTAGAACAGCAGATGAACAAATAGTATATTGTGCTGAAGTGGCTGAGACAAATTACCCCTCAGTATTTGAGAGGATAACCTGTACGAGAGAGAGAGAGAGAGAGAGAGAGAGAGAGAGACAGGAAGTTCGATGTGTTATGCATAGATAGTTAGTGCATGATTTCTGAGGTTATAAAAAAAGAAGGAAATAAAAAGCAGAGGAGACAAACAGCCACCATAGCAACATTAATAAGCATTAGTGATTGGAAGAGAAAAAATAAACTAAATGTGGTAGGGGGGCTGATGCTGAACAATTGCAACTTAAAACAGCACCGATTCAACATTATTGTTATTGCAATTTTTTTTTTCAGGTGGCTTCTAATTCATGGTTTCTGGTGAGTGACGCTCTTGAAAGTGCAGGGAAAACTGTCTGTGAGTGCTTCTGAATGCATGTCATGGAAAACAAACCCCTTCTGTGCATCAACACTCAGAACAAGCACGAATGTTTACTGCAATAATCCCAGCGAGAACTTGACAGCTCAGAGGGAGGAGGTCAGGCCGTGCTCACCCTGCAGACTCAAGATCACTGGAGTCCTACATTTCACTTTAACGCAGAGCCTGCATCTATAAAAGGTGACAAGCTTTTCTTAACAGGGGCACCACTGGCTAAGGAACAGATAAACAAAGGTGCATTGTGTGTGTTAATTTAGGACAAATCTGTGTTGAAATAGCATGGGTTAAGAATGCCATACCATGTCTTGCACACTAAATTCTTCAAGGGTAATCCTGTAAGGTTTTTGCATGCACTCATCTGACATTAAATCAAAATAGTGGTTTGTGTTGTTGCTTTGAAATGACAACAATACAATCAAATTTCTGCCACATTGCATAATAACTGCCTGCCCATGCAATAGTTTTAAAGTGAGAATTTTAAAAATGTTTCACCTCTGTGATAAAATGCCATTGAGACTTGATTTTTTTCAGCATATCAAGTCCCAGAAAGAAAACACAGAAGAGGCTGAGACAAAAAGCTGAGACTCATCTGTGATGTCACCATGAGCAACAGCCGTACCTGCCTTTGACTCTGAAAGGATTATTCCATTCATGCACCAGGACTAACAAATGTTAATTGACATTTTCAAGTCCACAAAGTTGGTTAATTATAAATTATCGCCGAAATTCAGACCCATTTCCCTTGAGGTTTATATACAGCTTTAACATAGCAGCAGGTTGCAAACACACATGCCTGTAATACTGCATTAAGTTTTTATTGGTTTCTCTTTTTTTCCCTCACTTGCTTTCATTATGGAGGCAACATAACATAACAAAATCAAGAAACTATTATCAAATACTGTGTTGACACTGTGTGACACAACCACATCTATTCATTAAGATAATCACATATGCATGCTAGATGTATATCAATGTGAATTCACATAGAGAGATGGAGTGAAATACCAAATACAGAAAAAAATGTGTACCCAGAACACAAGATAAGCACATCAGTGTGTTATGACCCAGCCAAACATTCTAAAGCAAAAAAAAAGATCACATACAATATAATTTTTCGACCTCTATTTACTAAAACTCACTAAAATGAAAATTTTCACACAATTAATAAATCTTTACATGCAAAAAGCAAAACACCTGTCCACAGTTGCACAACAATAAGCACAGACTCAGCTTCACACTTTTTGCAAAACATTACACACAGTGATTTGCAAAATTCTACACACATTTTCACACCTTAGACACAGATAAGGATTGTGAGGCTATTTCCTTCTCATTACAAAGCCCTGGCTTGCCAGTGACCACACTAATGAGCAATTTGGATAGCCTAAGCACATCGACCTGGTGTGGAAACACATATGTGCTTAACTGAAAATACAGCACTCAGGTAGATGTAAAAGCCAGCAGGTGAGTTCACCTGTCTTCAACGAAAATGGAAGGAGTTAGAAGAAGAAGAGTGAGAATGAGAGGAGGAGCTCAAAGAGGAGAAGAAGGAGGTAGAGGAAGAGGCCTAGGTAGAGGAAGAGGTAGAGAGGGACCTGAAGAAGTGATAGCACCTGAACAAAGAAGAATTACTGTTGCTGCTGTATTTCTGCTGAGATTTGGCTGAACTCTCAGTCCAGCTTCCCTCAGTGTCCTATTTGTCTACAGATAAGAAAACTACTATTTTGTTCTGATTTTCCTTGTTGATTGACATGTTACTGTAACTGACTGTATGGTAAGAAATAAATATTTTCAGTCTGCAGCATCATTGATGTGCAGCGCTTGGTACGTTTATAGTATTTGTGTACTTTCTCTGTATACCTCAAAGTAATCATGAAGAATGTATTGGGTTTGTCAATATATTTTTGTCATCTAAATTATCCCATAACCATGCTCTCAAACAATATTTCTGAATAAATTCCATCACTATTTCTTAAAACAGGGTTTTTACAAATGTGTTTTGAATTTATTACGGTAGTATGTAATAGATTGAAACAGTGTACGATCATTGAAAGAATGTGTTAGTGACATGAGAACAAAATAAGATTTTTATCAGTTTGTTTATGGTTTTGGCTGATATGTTTCATTTTGCAAACAAACTGGGGTGTTTAGAAAAAAGGAGCCCTGTTTTCAAAATTGTGTGTAAGCAGTTGAAAAAAACTGTAAATCTCCTGTGATCCTAATTATAACTTTACTCCATCACTCCACACCCTAGTTATTTTAAACTATAAAAATACTCAAACGTCATAACTCAAACCTGTGTGTGTGTATGTATAAATACATACATATGCACAACAGCTGATTTTCAAGGTTGAAGCAGCAACAGTGCCCACATACTAACCCAAACGCTCAGTGGGATCTTAGCTCACCTTGGAAAAACATTATTGTGTAAGGAAAATTTTCTTCTTTTTTCTGCCAAAGACTAACATTGTTTACCCCCTTCAGACACTGCCAAGATCTTCTTTTTCATCCCGACAAGTTGTTATTAAATGTGAACTTAAACATAATACATCGCTGTGTGCAGAATGTTTTTCTTTAGGTTTATTCCAATAAACAATTATCTGAGAGAAATACAACAAGCTGCAATCTTTGCAAATTCTTGGTAATAGACACACAATAGTTGTTGTTGATCTGTCTCTATCTCTATATATTTGAGTAAAATTCTTTAGACAAACGAACGGCTTGATTTGCTCAATGGATCATGGCTGTTAGCCTGAGGTCCAGCAGCAGTGTGGCTACTGAATGTGGTCATTTTTATTGTGGCAGTTAACATTAAAAATGTGGCATCAGGTCAAGTCATGTTTTTACAAGTGTGTGTGAATGGAGAAGTCCAAGCAATGCTATTATTACTGTAATTGTTACATCTGAATGTGAAATGTGTAGTTACATGTACTACAAAATGACTTGAGCGCACTGCATTCCAACATGTTTGTAGCTGCACATACTGAGACATGATTTCTAAAAAATTATGTACACAACAACATGTTTTTTCAAAGACGTCAGAGGTTTGAAAACAACAATAACAACAACAACAACATGATGTTAGATTTTTTTTTCTGCCCCTTAAAGAGTATATATTATTTATGCTCCCAACATCATTATTTGAAATACCTTCCAGGACTTCAGCACCACTTTTTATGATGCATGACAGATAATTTCCATTCATTTGCATACCATGCAGGAATCCCAATGGATTTCTTATTAAACATTTCCACATGGTATATCCCATATGATCCGCAAATGCACGTCAGAGGATTAATATGGATGAGAGGCTAAAAATAATGAATTTGAAGTCATTTGTGAATATCTGAAGGAAAATACAAAGAAAGGCAAAAAGAAAGGAAAAGCATTCACTGGATAAGTACAGCGTATGCATATGTATACTCCTGTAGATGCTCCAGTTATAAGACAGAGGCAGGTAGGAATATAAGACAGTGAATGCTCTAAAGGTTCATATACTGTAGGTTTGTGGCAATCCATAGTGGCCAGAATAACCAAGGCCAAATGAGTTTTTATGGCCTTTTGGGAGGGTTGTGTCAAGGATATGAGAGCTACAAGCACGAGTTGTCTTATAAAATTTTCATCTCTAGTCACAAAATTGCTTTGTGTTTGAGGTGTGTAGATAGAGGTGTGTTGTAATAGATGTGAACTGGTCTGTATCTGAGATTACTGGAGAAAAAAATATATACTTTTTTTCTGCCTTTTGGTGGAATAAAAGTGGATCCAATACATGACACTTGTGTGTATACTCAGTCTTCTTATTTATGAGAGTTTTAGGTCTACAGTGTTTTTATTTATTTATTTTTAATGTAATCATGTTTATTGTGTCGCAATGTGTTACTACGCAACAAATTTAAAAAAATAAGGTCATGTTGGCTTTTCTTGTTTGTAATTGCAGTCATATATTCATAGCCAGCTTGTGGGACAGCGTAGATGCAATCATAAGCTGCCACCTGAGCCATAGCTACTGATATGATATCTGAACAATCTCTTTAAATACACTGAGAGAGGCTGCAAATATGAAAACAAAACAATAGAAAGAAAACATGAGAGTGTTTATGCTCTCATGCTCACACATGCTTACTGTATCGCTGCAGATTAATCTGCATACATTTTTGCTGTTAAGTGTGTTCCCTGGCTGCAGGCTATCAGAGCTGTTGCCATGAAACTATAATGTTTAATGTCATGACATGCAGGAGCAGGCTGAGAAATTAAGTGTCTAATGGCTGATACATACTGACTCCACATTATGGTATTGCCAACATGGGGAAAAATAACGATCAACAATTAACATTAACAAAATGCATTTAAAGAGGTCCCTTGTATCACACACCACAGTTGGCAGAAAATGTCAAGACTGCATCACCTCCTTCTAAGCATGCCTTCGCTGGCTCCCTGTTAATTATTGTGATCACTTTTAAAGCCTGGCTAGGTTTGGCACAAAGCTAAGGAATTTTTAATCCCATATGAGCTGGAGTGCAGCCTGAGATCCTCAGGCAAGGCACCTCTGGCTGCCGCTTGATCTCCAGTCTGTGCTGAAGGTGACCAGGCCTTCGCCATTAGAGCTCTGGAAAAATGGAACAATCTGTCGGAGGAATGCCGGCTAACAGCAGCTTTACCTTCTTTTAAATCACTTCTTAACACCCACCTTTTGGAAATGGCCTCCTTTGAAGTGTCTCCCTGCTCTCTTTCTCTGCTATACACACATGTGGGCCTATGTATAGGTATGATGTTAATGAGAGAAAGGTTTAAGTTAAGATTATTGTATTTGACATTACAATACCACTGGAACTGCAACATACAAACATGCACAAATACCATCATGCCCTGCATTTAGTGTTTGGTGCAAAACTAACTGTTTTAAGAGTTAAAATAAAAATTTTAAAAAAAGACAAAAGAAAAGAAAAAGACAATGTTTTAAATGCTGTTGTAAATGTACAACTCTCTGCAGTCTGTGTGAGTGTTCCTTCACAGCTCAGAGACAAATGGTTGGATCACAGCATAGTTGTGACATCCAGACTTTGGTGGGAACAGGAAGTGTTGTGGTGCGTGTATGACAACTCGATAACATGCCAAAGCATGTAATACATCTCATCAACAAGTCAGCCATGTGTGTGTGTGTGTATGAGAGCGTGTTCATGTGTACAACAAACATGAAGATAACACAGTCTGTGTTGCTTGCGAGCATCTGTGTGAGCAAAACCTTTATTAAGTTTCATGTGTGCACTTTAACCTGAGCAGGCTTTTTATATTATCCTGTATTACTCTCTGTTTTCATGGGGTGTGGGAGTTGGCAAAGAAAGAAGAGAACCGCTCAAACAAACCTTTGTTCTGTATTCTATTTAGGGCAGGACAAAGCACATATAAAATGATGCAGATTGCTTTTGAATTGTGAAACTCCTCATATCTCAGTATCAGATCATTCATTATACCATGTGCACTAAATCACTTTCATTTAAAATAGCAAAAGTTTGATAAAGATACATGGTTTGTCCAATCTCATTACAATGCATTAATATCAACCTGATTCCATTTAAATCTCAAGAAATATAACAGCAATTATAATTCAATCCAATGGTAAAAGAGAGAAAAAAAAAACAGCAGCACAGAGCGTGCATAGCAGGCAACGGCAATGCTTGACACATTACAGTATAAGATTCTGAGGCGTGTGTGTGTGTGTGAGGCTATAATAAACTCAACAGCTGTGTTAAAATTCAGGAGGTTATTATCTTGTCATTTTTAGACAGTTTTGATTGCCAGTGGTTGAACTGGAAGAAGAGGCAGCAATAATAATAATGAGAAAAAAAGACATGATATGCTGGGAAAACACTGCGGCTTTTAATAGATCATACCTTCACCATGATCTGTCTTCTCGCTCGCCTCTAGCACTGTGGGTGTTAGCCACCACGATCCCTCATCCTCCTCTGCTTCATCTCATTTCTTCACTCTGTGCTCTGTCTCACATTGCTTTCCTGTCTTTGTCAGTGTCTGCTGCTCTCCCGCTTCTCCATCCCCCTCCTGTCTCTGTCTCTCTTTCTCTCACTTTTGCTCTCTCTCTCTCTCTCTCCCCCCTGTAAATCATTTCTGTTAGGTCTTAAAGTCTTACTGAATCATTAGCCATGTAGCAACATTATTTTGGATGCTCTCAGACCTTTTGCCAGAAGACGCCAGGGGCAAATTGGAGCTGAACAAAGCATTTATTGTGTTTGTCTGGTAGCTGCAGTGTCTGCTCTTCTTAGTGACATGAGACTGAGAAGAGCAGCTTCACTAGTTAATGGTACTTTGGGATGCTGGGAGTGTATTTTTTTTTATTTTATTTATTTATTTATTTTTG
>OMLB01058896.1:0-17367 GCA_900302555.1 Myripristis jacobus
TATAGAGGAGGACAGGAAGAAGAAGAAAGGAAGAGGGAAGAGGAAGATTAGAAGAGAGGGAAGTGCTCAGAGCATGATATGAAGTCCCCCGACAGTCTAAGCCTATAGCAGCATAACTAAGGGCTGGTCCAGGGAAACCTGGGCCGACCCAAACTATAAGCTTTGTCAAAAAGGAAAGTTTTAAGTCTACTCTTAAAGATAGAGAGTGAATCTGCCCTCCGAACTGAGATAGGAAGATTGTTCCACAAACGTGGAGCCTGGAATTGGAAGGATCTGCCTCCCGATCTAGTTTTAAAGATTTTGGGAACCACCAATAAACCTGCATTTTGGGAGCGCAGTGCTCTGGCAGGGTGATAAGGAACTATGAGCTCTTTCAGATAAGATGGTGCCTGCCCATTAAGAGCTTTATAGGTGAGGAGAAGAATTTTAAATTCTATTCTAGATTCTACAGGTAGCCAATGTAAAGAAGCCAATATTCAATAGCCAATACTCTTCTCCTAGTTCTAGTCAGCACACATGCAGCAGCGTTTTGGACCAGCTGGAGAGTCTTTAACGACTTGCTGGTACAGCCTGATAGTAAGGAGTTACAGTAGTCTAACCTAGAGGTAACGAAGGTGTGGATTAATTTTTCTGCATCACTCTGAGACAAGATATGCCGGACTTTTGAGATATTACGCAAGTGAAAAAAGGCAGTTTTAGAGATCTGTTTAATATGGGAAATATTCATCAATGAATGTATTGAGTTAGGCTTTAATTTAGGTTGTATGCCAATTTACCTTATATACACAAAGAGAGGAATTAGGATCAGGGAGTCAGTATTGTCATCCCAAGTATTGGAGTAGTATTCCAAGTTCTTTGAGGAATTTTAAGAAACTGAGGCACATAGACGTATTTTTGAAAAGCTCCTTCACAGGTTTTTCCAACATGCCAACATGCCATTCCATACAAATGCTTGTCAGATTAAGCAGCTCATGGATGATTATGTTAGTCTGGACTATCTGTACCATGTCTGACAGCTGTATAAAGACTGCTGATGAATCTGGATCATTCTGCTTTTGTCTGCTACTCTCTTATCTATTTTAAATGTCAGTGACTCACAGAGTAATGCTGTGACTGCTTTTTGTGCAGAGATTTTGTCTGTTAATCTCAGTTTCACCATGCATGGGACGGTGATGCAACAGGACGAAATTCAATCAGAACTGGTGTTTAACCTTGGCAGATGAAAGGACACTTTGTAGAGAAACTCAGTGCTTTCACCATGACTTTTTATTGTCAGCATAAACAATGTTAAATACTATTTTACAATATAAGCGCTTTGCAAAAAAAAAATAAAAAATAAAAAATGCACATGCATGTAAAACTCCAGGTGACAAAATCCCAAAAGATCATCTAATTGTGTTGTTAGGTTGTTTATATAGCACAAACAGATCCATGAAGCCTGGATGTAAACAAAATCAGTGTAGGTGAGATGCAAAAATGCTTGTGTCATAACTCATAAAAAAGATGGATGTATATTCCTGGAGTGGGGTATTTACATGTCCAAATAACAATGTAATGAAGTACTTAATACCACTGTACTCCAAATTGCTAAACTACAGCGTCAATACAGATTTGAATTAATTCAAAGTAAGATTAAATTAAAGTGTTCACCCATTATAACTAAATATTGAGCCTGGAGTTTGTTCATTGTCTTCAAACCTACAATCACTAGTAATATATAATTGCAAATTTACAGAAGTGTGTGTAGCTTCAGACATAAATTTTTTATTTATAAGGTGAATGAGCACAGCATCTTTCCCACTGTAGCTGATTGATGCTTGTTGTATCTGTTCATTACAGCTGTGATAAGCAAAGGTCTCCCGATGAGGCAATACTGGAAAACTAAAGGGGAGAGGAACCATTTATGGTGTAAAAAGCTAATTTATTCAAGATAATTGTCCCAAGGTAGACAGTCTCTGCATAATTAAAAACAATGATCACTGCTGCCTTAGGATGACTCAAATGTGCTGCCTTGTGTGCACGCACTCTAATCCCCATATTTACAGTTTCACAGCCCAGATATGGATTTTAACCATTGGATTAGCATGACTGGCAGTGATTTTACCTCAGTGTTAACTACAGAGACAATTCATTGCTCAGGTTGGACATGCTGCTCTTGTATGTTCATGTGACAAATGTGACACCTGATTAATTTCGTTGAAGAAATTAACTTTCCACCTCCAAAGTGAGCTCAGAGCTCAGGGTCTGGGAGTGCACTGTGACTTGGAGCTGGTCAGGATTCATTTTGAAACAACTGTCATGAAGATCAAAAAAGATTGTCTCAACATTGCAGTGAATAAGCAGGATGAAACTTTATTTCTCATTAAAAGTTTACCCCTTTGACAAAGAGATTTCTTGTTGTTGTCTTACATAAATAAATGGCGTTTACAGCGTCTGTAATACCACTTATATATTCACTATACAAACAAACAAAGAATTCAATTACATGGTCATTTGGAGTAATAGGAAATTGAGATAGGCATCTTTCCATGAGTGCTTTTCCAAGTGTGTGTGTGTGTGTGTGTGTGTGTGTGTGTGTGTGTGTGTGTGTGTGTGTGTGTGTGTGTGTGTGGCTCCAATGCCTTTGTAATACTGCTGAAGCTATAAGAATTTTATCAGCCCATGCAAAGCTTGTAGCAACAGAGAAATGGTTAGTATTGCTATCATATACATAACTTGATGGAAGAGCAATTTGGTGTCTGGTTTGGGGCTATAATAAATTCATCATTCATCCACAGAATTACAGTAAAAAGAGCACAAATTAGACTGGACAAATGGTAGAAATAATTTTAAAAAATTAGCAGAGGTCAACATGCTGCAGAACTGATCAGATGGGTTTCTGAATTGTTGAGAAGCAGCGAAATGGAGAGGAATTAAATTTCACACTGGAGACTGAGTAGATCTGTTGAATCTATACAATGCTGTTGTCATTGGTGCAGTACTGATGTAGCAAATGCTTTTGCTAAGTTATTCCAAGTCATATGCCAAGTCATTTTCAAAATGTTAAAAATGTCCCCATAGTTATGTCATAAGAGCACATTTACAGCCAGTGCGCCAGAAGTGGGGCAACAATTTGGCACCTGTAGTACAATCATACCAAGTAAACCACACTCTCTGTTGGCTCTGGACAAATAAACTACATCATAATGCCCTGTCAAATGACGGCAGGTCTGTATGGATAAAACATTTGGGGGTAATTACAGAATGTGCTGTTGAAAATTCATGACACAGTAGCCATCTTCACGGATGTTCTTAAGCGATGGGTGGCAAATGCCTTGTTAAATGTAAAATTATTCACTTGTATTGTTATCATGAATATTACTGACCCTAATGTGTTCATATATACTGTGATAACTTTTCTTTGGCTCTCTAACCTATATGTGTGATGAAAACATGGGCTAACATGCCATACATTTTAGAATAGATCAGCGATTAACTTTGTATTAATGAGCAAGTGAAGGGTTTAATTCTTCTTTGTTATATCTACTGTTGTCACTTGATTCCTGTACTTAAAAAAATAAATACTGTATTTAAAGAACTAATTAGATAGAATTATGTTTCTACCCTGAGCAATTATATTTGTCAGGATAGAAACATCTGTAGAAATGATTATGACAAAAATGACTGTGTCAGAAAACATATAACAGCTGATGTAAATTTTTCAAAACACCCAAATCTTCTTTCGGAATAGCAGCAGTCCACTTCTTTTCATGGAAAACTGGTGCACCTCTGGCATCACAGCCAAACACAGCTGGGTGAGGGGAATATGTTTAGCAGAACTTGCTAAAGCTTCTGCAGCAAAGTCTCACATCACCGTCAAATTATACAGCACCTCTTCGTAAATCTGTCTCTGGTGATCTTTAGGTTACAGTAACATCTTTTTAATTTGGTATTTCGCTGTTACTCTTATCCAGTGGTTTACAATGAGTGAAACAGGGAAGTAAGCTTCAGATCCCAGATCCACAGCATAAAATAGTCCTTAGCAGAACTTAAGAGAGAAGTTAGAAAACTAAGAGCATAGGCCAACTGTGAATTATTTTTTTTTTATACAGCTGATTTTCATCACAGTTACACTACCGATAACAATGCATGGCAAACAGCTTGTCATATGGACCCTAGAGAAAGAAATAACCAACACTGACACTAAATGTAAGTGTTGTTATTCCATCCAGGTTGAACAATTCCTATACAGAAAGTGAACTTGGCAGTAGACATAAATTCTGAAGATATAACTTATGTTATGTTGATATTAATCCACAGCAAAATTCTTAAATATGCTGAGACAGTATTTTTGTCTATCAAGAAGTAAAGTGTTACATGTAGTTTTGTATACATTTGAAGTGTTTTGCGTAATGATATAGATTAATGAACCTCATGTACTTTGTAACCCACCAACATAACCATGTTTCACCATATAATGCCTGCCTAAAAGGGAGGTAGAAGACTTTTTTTTTTCACTGAGAGGAAGCCAGAGCAAGTCAAAGACATGGGAGAAGAGATGACAAGAAGATTTTGTGATGTGCTTCCTGAAGAGAGGAGTTTTAAACCTACAATGGAAGATGGGGTTTTAACAGTTTTCAACACATAAATACAAACTCTATCGTCCCGTGGCCTCCAGCTTACCCAGAATACAGTAGTTAACCTCACTGAAATACATCAGCAATGGATAGCAAAGGCCTACTAAAGCATACAATTGTTTAGACTGAGTCACAATGATTCATTAAGCTTGTCTGTGCCTTAAATGGTGGTGGTCAGAATGTAAACACTGTGCTTTGCTTGTAAGAGTCATTTGAGACTTTAACGATTGTCTTCTATGCATCAGAGAAGGGGGGAGAAGATTACAAATCAGCGTGCTGTTGGTGAGTTGAAACGGTGTGACACACTTCACACCCTCAATTTATAGCTAATTCTTATTCATCACAATGGAACTAAAGATAAGATCAATAATCTGTACTTTTTTTTTTTCTTTTTTTTTTTTTACACATTTACAGTGTGCCGACTCAGAGCTGATAATTACAACACAGAGTGGATGGAAAACCCCTCAGAATCACCAACCAAGGCTTTTTAAATGCTTTCAGTCTGGGAACCAAATGAATTGAGACTTTCTACCTTGGATTCAGTTCAGTAGTAATTTTGTCGTATGGTGAACCACCAGAAGGGGGCTCACCACCACCAGAGGAACTCACACAGGCTACAAAGTGAGGAAATAATATACAGCCAACAATTTAAGTCAGGAGAAACAAGAAGTGCAGTTTGGCTGAACCTGTTAAAGGGTGTGATTTAATCCCTCCTTCACTGCACTCATATATTACCAAAGACTATTTTCCAAAGCATACCACAGTTTTTGAGATTTTCCTCAGTTGTTAAATTCAGACATTCTGGTAATAAATTCACCTCCCTGCTGCTCCAGCTAACAATAAGTCATGCACATTTTAATTTAGCTTGTACAGTATAACTATTTCAGGGAAAGCTGAAACTTTCTGGAAGAGCTGCTACTTGGTCGTTAGATTGTCCCAACTTTTTTTCTTAAAAGCATTAAACAGCCAATTGCACATACTGTTTCATGTCTGCTTATTGTTTCTGTGCTCTGTTGCTCATGAATGCAACGCTGTTTAGCAGCAGGAGTTGGCCACATGGCCTGATGACAGTTATGGCCAACACTCACAGAATAGCTGTGTACTTTTACTCTTAAACTTTTTGTGGGACAAATTAGTGTCACATATAAATTGCAATGTACACTGGTTTTCCTTTCCTCAGCAGATGCAGCCATAAGTGAATAGAGAAAAAAAAAAAAAAAGATTTGAGAGGCAGCAGTTACTTTTCAAGCCTCCAGTGTCTGAATCACCTGTCAAATTCCTAAGTTTCTCTCATGACTAATACCCTGGTGTAAAAACAGTAATTGTATTCTTAGTAACACTGGGAATTAATTGGCTGCAATTTGTTGTCTCTCCCATTTTAACATGTAAATCAATGATTTGCTTGGAGGTCACGTTTGACATTGAAAGTGTCAGTGGAATGAGACTAAACTGCTTCCACGTAATCTACACCTGGTATGTCCTTCCAGTAAGTGACATCATGCACAAAATATTTTTAACATCTGGTTGACCTAAACATTTAACAAGCCTTAGACAGTGCTGTCATATCCCACCTACATCCACTCTGAGATTTTCATCACTTACAGTGTAAAGACTTACAGTAAGACTTGTCATTTAATTTCACCGATAATCTACAGTAATCCGTAAAACAACATTTATAAGCGCTACAGAATAAACATTTGTATCTATGTAACATTGACCATCCTGTACTTTAATTTAACTACAACTTGTTTACTCCCAAAAGCCTACAGAATCATGGTGGTCATAAAATACTATGACTAATCTTGTCTACTGCTACTACTGCACCCAAACAGTGTATTAAACATATGTACAGATTGTGTGGTTTGTATTTACATTTATTTCAATGCATATAATAATGAATATTAATAATGTGGAACATGCACCACTAATTGGTAGTGAGAGAGAGTAAGCAGACAGAGAGGAACGCACCATCCCTGCTAAGCTGTAATCATATGCAATGCAAATGGTGGCGCCTCTGGCTGGTTTATCTTTGTCACCGTGTTTCAAGTTTCATCTGAGGTTTGTTACTTCATCTTTTCTCTTACATTCTGTTTGACTTCTCCATCAGAGAGAATTTCATTTTCCTGCAGGGTTTTAATGCATCTACCACTGATCTATGCCTGACATAGTGTTGGAAGATGAAGACAGCTTGAATTTCCATTGCTGTCCACTTCAATATTATCAGAAACTCAAGCTGCAGTTTTTTTTATATTGAACTGCTGCTCTGAAATGTATTAGTACTGCCTGGCACACTCGTTTATCACTGAGACGTTTGATCAAACAATCAGAGCGATTGCAATAAATAACTGACCAAGTTTTGGCTGTAAACAAAAATATGCCTGCAAATAAACAAAAACCCAAACAAACAAATAAACATACAAGAAAATCATACACAAATGTACAATATGGCAAAATACCCTGATATCTATTATTTCTTTTACAGGTGCACTATGTAAAACTGATGAGTCACTTGAAGTGAGGAACATCTAGACTCAACGGGGAAAAAAATAGTGTAGTATAAATAGAATCTATCATGGAGCTGGTCCAACTACGAGAACCTCCATGTGTTTGTCAGGTTTTTTTTGTTTGTTTTTTTCTTAAATACTTCTTAAGTTGTGTGTGTGTCTGTGTGTGTATGTCATGGATGAGTCTAAACGGGCCTTACTTCAAGCAACTTTGCATAATGCATCTATCTGTCACCCGCTGTGTTAAAATGGGCATTGTGCTAAACTCTCAGGTTTTTGGGATTTGTGCTTGAACACATCACATACAGTGCAACGTAACAAGAAAAAAAACAAACAAACAAAAAAAAAATCAAATTACTTCATCATTGTGCACTTCGGTTTAAGCCCTGAATGCAAATTGTCTCCTCAGTATCTCTTTTCCTCTTGTATTTCTCACAGTTTGCTTTTTGTTCCAGAGTAAAATTTCTTGATCAAAGCGGACCATGTTGTGTGAAGCTTTTCACCTTTCTGTATGGCTGGTGGAAACAGTGTCTGCTGACTCAGTAGTGCTATGAGCCCTCTGATGTTTCTCTCTCTCTCCCTATGCTCATCTCTCTTATATTGGATTCACATACTGTACGGTTCCCATCAAACAACCGTACCATTTTTCATATGCTGACCTTTGATATGATTTACCATGTAGTTGCTGAAAACAGAACAACACAAAATATTTTTGGAGGCCCTCACCCCATTTCAGTAAAGTTTACTGGATTTGAAAAACTTCTACTTTAATAACCTTGCAACACCCAATTTGGGCAAACCTCCCCACAACAAAAGCTGTACTTGCTAAGGACTGTAGTTTGGTACACTGGGAAAGTGCTGATGGTGTGAACACTGTTCCTGTTGGTGGACAGGAGTCCCGGTTGTTGAGTGTCTCATCCTCTGTGCATCACTCTCTCCTTTTCCTTCTCTCTGCGGTACTTTTTTGTCCTTTGCTTTCATGGGCAAATGATGGAAAGAGGAGAGGAGTGGACAGGGAAAGGAAAGTTTCAGTGAAGTGCTGTTTTTTTAGATGGATGAGCCAACATAGAAAGGTCCTTACTTATGCTGTTTTCCCTCTAAGTCTCTCAGATGTGTGTGTGTGTGCGTGTGTGTGTGTGTGTGTGTGTGCTTTTACATTTGTGTTCGGGTCAGTGTAAGCACTATGTACAATATATACAGTATATATGTATGTATGTCTGTGTGTGCATGTGTCTGAACATCTATGTATACGTATATATGTGCTTGTGTATTTATCTGTGTGAATGTTTGTATGTACTATATACAGTATATACAGTATATATGCATGTATGTCCACATTTGTGCGTGCATGTGTATATGGGAGTGTGTGTGCTTCTAGTGTCCATTTGTATGGACAAGTGAAGTGTGCATGTCAGTGTGTATGACAGAGAGAAGAGGTTAGAGGGCAGGAGGCAGCCAGGGGTGAGTGTGTGTAAACCTGCTCCTCTGGTCGTCAGACATGTTTGCTGGTGTTTCACTCAAAGCGCTCGTAGTTCCTGGTCTGTCTCACTCGAGGCACCATGTCCTTCAGGAGTCTGGAACCACACAGAGAATGTTTCACTGGGAAGCACCTAACTCTGTGCAAAAGGCGCTCTGAGGGGAAGATATCTCATCGACATGCGGTTCGAAGCTCTAGCCAATCAGCATAATCTATGTTATGCACTGAGTCAGTTTTCTGAGGTAGATCAGAAGAAAGTTAGAAAACCAATAACAAAAAAGAAATAAATTAAGAAATAAACATTTAAAAAAAAAATTGTTGGAAACTCTGGATTACTTTGTGAACACAGAGACTCCCAGCTACAAGGTAAGCTTTGAATGAGCTTCATCTATCACTCCACTCCATTGCTGAGTTATGATGCTTTTGTTTCTCTGTTTGGGGCTTGGAATGAGTGTTGTTGTTTTTGTTTTTTTTGTTTTCAAATGGGTATTTTTACATTTGGCATGTGATTAATATTAAACTTGAATACTGAAAATTGTTTATCTGAAGAAAGTGCAGTTTTAGGGAAACTTTGAAAGAAGCTGATCCCTGCAGGCAATCAAGAGACATCATTGCATAATTGAGTGTATACAAATGTACCTGCTGGCAAGCATTTTGTTACTAGAACACTAACAAGCGTTAGAAAGTTTTGACAACACCTGATGTTACTTCTAGAATAGTATTATTACAGTACGTGCTCCAAAGTTGCACATGGTTCGTTGTCAGATGAAGGTGAAGTAACCATGGTCACCTTGCAAGCTGTGTTGGTGACTAACACCACTCCATCATAACTGTGTTGTTAGTTGTTAGGGTGAGGAGAACAATGGGTGTATGGGGTGAAAATTAGATCACCAATTCCCATGACGTTGTATTTATTTATTATTTATTATCATTGTTGAAAATGGAACTTGAGAGAATGGGGATTGATGACATGCGATGCTTCATGAGATGAGGAGTTCCACGTGTACTCCTTCTGCATCCACAGTTACAGACTCATGATTCAGCTGGTGGCATTTTGGTTCTGTACGAAGCTTAAAACTCTTTTGATGAGTCTGCATATGGTCAAGTGTGTGTTTATGATTTGGTACATGTGTGCATGTCTTACTTGATCCCATATGCCAGAATGATGAGTCCAATGAGAACTCCTATGGTGCCGTCCAGAAACCAGACATCAGCATGGTGCTTAAAGACCTCAGCACTGATCAGAATGGAGAATCCCATGATGCCGCCAACCAGGGAGTTAAATGCTGAAACACAGTGGCATTGATGAAAATGTGACGTGTGTCTGATGTGTGTGTTAAAGTGTCGAAGGGGGACATACAGAAGAATACAAACAGCCTATAGTACTGTTTTAAACCACCAAACTTTTATTGTTTTGCATTTTCAGGTAATTTTCAGGTAATTTTATTCTAACAAAGCAGCAGCTGGTATTAAAGTCTGGTGCTGACCTCGTCCTCAAACAGTTTGGTTTTATTTTGTATCGACATTCCCTTTGTTTGAATTTTTTTCTGTGCAGCAAGCATCCAGCACCCAGTTCTTTATATTTAGCCTATTAGTCTATTGTTCTTTTGTTCTTTTACAGCTGAACAAATCACATTTCAGATTCAGGTTATACAGTAATATAAAAAATATGAGAAGTGCTGTTCTATGTTTGAGCTTATGTGCTCTGTGGTGGCAATACAGAAACTGCTATATGTGTCTCCTCCTCACATGTAATTTGTAACACTGCTAACAAAATTATATTTATCACATCTGTACTCCATCATTTAGTTCTTATCATTCACAGGGTTTTTAAACCTAAATCTATCTCAGCCATCCTGTACAGCATTTCTAGATCTTATTTAATGATGTCCTCAGTGTGAGAGCTAGCCGTGAGGCAGAGAGGCTGGACTATTGTTTAACCTGCAGTCAGTGTATAGTCTTGAGGGAAATAAATTCAGGATCTAAGAACAGCAACCTGACCTGTGCGTTTGGAGACCTGGAGACACCAGTGTGTGTGTGTGTGTGTGTGTGTGTGTGCAATCCTAGCCAGCTAAAATGCAGAGACTCAAGGGGAGCATATTTCCCATTTTCAAACACCATCTCATTTAATGAACGTGCACCGAACATGCAGATTATGCTTTTTTTTGTTAACATACCAGATGACATGGACATTATGCACATTATTCTTCTTTGATGATGAAGAATTAGGTATATGTTACAAATATTTTATGTTATGTATGTGGCTAAAATTGTTCATGCAAATGTTCATGTTCATAAAAACTGGTTTAGAATAAGAGAATATCTTTGTGAGCAGCTTGACTATGAACACAGTTTCAGGTATTTTTCTGAACACCTGCAATCAGATTAGACATTTTTGTTCATATAACAAAGGTAGGTAAATTATTCTTCTTTCGATGTTGAGGAAACATGGAGCTGTTTTGAATAAAATTACAGAATACCTGGAAACATCGGGTGGACCCCCGTCATTGTAAGCCAGCTATGTTTATGCATTGCAAACAACGTTCACTGCTGGGATAGTGTGTCCGGACTGTGGTGTATCATGTACCCACTCCTTAGACAAGCAAGCAGCTCTCACTCTAGTGGTCCAGCTAATCCAGATGTGCAAACGTCCTTCTGGGTGTCGTAGCCCCAGGCCCAGCTGCTCAAGCACTCCAATAAGACGACATTAGTGCAGCTGGAAGGGAGAGGGCACTCCTGACAATGGCCTAACCCCCAGCACATCACAGTCAATCTTTTTACAGTGGTGATATTGTGAAATAACTGGCCTTTAATAAAGTTATTCTCCAAGGACAGTAGGTGGAGGCTGGCTATAGTGCACACAGGTAAAACAGGAAAGCTTCATGTCGACAGGGGATGTAACATTTAGATGACCTCTGCCATTCTCCAGTACTTGCTGGCACATTTCTTTGTATTATTAATTTAAATGGACCAGGTTCAGTAAGAGTCATGGGATAATCCTCTCTCTCTCTGCATGTGTGCGTGTGTGTATGAGTGTGTGCAAGTGAGTGTGTGAATAAAAATATATAATGTATGTGTGTGCATGCATATGTGAGAGATTCAGTGGGTATGTGTGTGTGTGTGTGTGTCCTTACCATCAGTGATGAGTGCCCGGCTAGTCAGCACTCTTCCCAGCATGAACTTGAGCACAGCCAGCACAACACACATGAGCCCGCTCACAATGGACACACTGAAGAGGAAGTCATCCTAAAGAGAGAGAGAGAGGGGGGAGGACGATAGAACACATGTTGTGTAATAATTATAGTAAAGGAAGCCAAAATAAAGTTAGCCAGAGAAAAAAAAATGCAAAGAAAAAGGAAGGATAAGAGAAAGAGAGAGAGAGAAGAATCGAGATGCACAAACAAACAAAACCATAAAAGAAGCATGGAGAGCAGCCTCACAGGGTGAATGTTAAACAGTCAGTCAGTCAGACAGAAGCAACCACAGAGCCTCTGTCAGCTCCAACATTAATAATACATAGCTTACAGGCTTGACTTGGTGCATCAACCCAAGGTCACAGAGATGGCTGTTAGTGAAGTGAGGGGTCTGGTCCTTTCGACTCATACCTCACCAAGACTCAGCAAAAAAAAAAAAAAAAAAAAAAAAAAAATTCCTCTCAACCCTGCAGTATTTTGCTATCAGTTTTAATTGGACCGGTTCAGAGAGAGAGAGAGAAAGAGAGACAAAAGGAGAGGGCAGAGAGAAAGGAGGAGGAGACAAGCTGAGACGATAAAATGAGAAGCAAAATCTTACCCTACCCCTGCAGTTTTTATCAAACCTCACCCTCTTTGAGTGGACTTTTTTTTTTTTTCTTTTTTCGCCAAGGATCAAAAATATCTTAGACCCTGAAGTCAACCCCAGGCCGGCCTCACTGTCCACTGTGCAGACTGTGAATCGTCAGTCCAAAACTGTGTGTTTGTAGCTCACTTCTAATTGTCCAAAAATGTTTGCTCTGTTCTAGTCGGCTCTGCTCTATTCTGCGCTGTTCTATGCACATAGATTTGACTCTATTCTAATGTATTCTGTTCTGTTCTCTTCTCTTCAAGTCTATTCTGTTGTATTCTGTTTTGTGCTGTATTCTATTCAATTCTATTCTATTGTTTCCACATCATGTGCTGTCATCAAAGAGGAGATGAGGCAGGAGAGGAAATCCTTGATATTGTTTACAGGCAATTCTTTATTATTGAGAGAGAGAGAGAGAGAGGGAGGGTGTGTGTGTGTGTGTGTATGTGTGTGTGTGTGTGTGTGTGTGTGTTACATGTGAGCAGTTGTGCATTAGTGTGCGCTGTACATGTCTGCATCAATATTGTTTATGTCTGTGTCACCATGTGTATATCTGTGTGTCTCCCAGTGCATGTACTGTGTGTGTACGCCTGCATGCATCGATGAGTGCTCTTGTCTGTGTGTGTGTGTGTGTGTGTGTGTGTGTGTGTGTGTGTGTGTGTGTGTGTGTGTAAGGTGCCCAGTCTCCCTTCAGTGCAGCAGCTGGGGAAGCCAATCTCAGCTCTCCATTTTTAATCAGGCACTAGACACAGACAGCTTGCCATGAGAGCAGCAACCCTCGACGTGACGCGAATCAGGATTCCTGATTTTCTGCTCCCTCTGTGCTCCCCCTCAGTTTGATTTTACAGCCTGATTCTTGAAGGTAAAACTCGACCATTTCACAGAATTCCCACCTTATTGTTGATGTCCTGGGGCATTTCGCGTAATATGTGTGAAGAGGAAAACCTCGCGGAGTGAGAATCCCCACAAGTCAAACTGATCATTTGACACCATGAAGTGAGGAAGATCATATTCAGCCTCAGTCTCCTTCACTGGGTGCTTTCAAGGCTCCTCAATCTATTTTTTTTTTTTTATATCCCTCTCCTTTTCTTTGTCACACACACTGTCTTGCGCATGCACACACACACACACACACACACACACATACACACACACACACACACAGAGATCACTGCTGGTATGATAAATCACCTCTGACTGCTGTTTGATGAAGACTTCAGTGAGCAAGCCTCGCAATAGAGAGACACAGAGAGAGAGAGAGAGAGAGAGAGAGAGACTGTACCATAAAGGGCAAAAAAATAAGCCACCTAAAAAAAAGAGAACGCACTAGCTAAAGATAGACATGGAGATTTGGTCAGATGGAGTCGGAAAATGAGCAGGGAGGTAAAAGAGAGTCATGTGTGTAAGGGTGAGACAGGGAACAGTGACAGTGAGAGAGGAAGGGGAAGGATGGGGAATGAATAAAGAGAGTGAATGAGGTAGTGAGCAAGAAAGTGTGAGAGAGAAACAGGAAGCAGGGAGAAAATGAGAAATAAAAAAAAGAGATGTAAAGGTGAGAGGGAGAGAGACAGGGGCAGAGAGAGAGAGAGAAGCAGAGTGGGAAGAGCGAGTGAGAGGCTTCTTCAGCTTGTTTCACCATCTGGCTGTATCGATGCTTGTTAAACACACTCTCTCCACGTCTATTATCCAGATCGACATCCACAGGGGAGGTGTGTGTATGTGTGTGTTGTTGGATTGCTTGTCCTTTTCAGCTTGTGTCTGTGCATGGCTCTGCATTTGCATTTATCCTCTCTACATTTGCGTGAGTGCGTTCAAGCGTGCGTCCATGCATGCAAACCCACTTTCAGTAAAACGGCGACAAATACATTAACACTGAGAAGGAAAGACGTATTGAGCGCATATCAGGACAGAAAGAAAGCGAGAGAGAGAGAAAGAAAGCAGTCAAAAGTGGAACAAGAGGGATGGTGCAACAGTGTAAAAATAGAATAGATGGAGGGTTGGAAAACACACACACACACACACACACACACACTCAAAAAATACAATTTTTAGCTGTGCTAGGATAAGAGTGTGAAGTTAGGACAAGCTCAAATAAAAGAGGTCCAGGTTAGTGCTACCTGTGTACTGAACTTATTAAAAAACTGCAGAGCCTCCGTGTTACAGGCTCAGGTCTGAGCTGCTGTCACTGTGTATCGGTTCAAAGCTGTTGTTGAGGTCGTGGCTCTGTTTCCTGTGAGCTTATTTATCACCTTAAACAACTGCTTTCAAGAATTGCACTACTTTCATCAGCACGTTCTTATTTGGACCAACAGTTCCAGAGACAACTTTCAGCCCAGGCAACAGAAAGTGAGACAGCTCATTACTGCATATTTTACTTGGGCACTATGAAACTTGCTATGATGCAACAGTGTTTGGTGTACTTGCTGACATCAGCTGGCTAGCCAAATAGCCTAATGTTACTGTATCTTCCTCACAGAGGAGCTGAGATCAAATTTAAACAAATCGAAACGTTTTTTTTCCCTCACCACTGTCGCCCTGTGCTTGCTCTTGGGGGAGAGTTTGGTCCATGGATTTGGCCAGTATCTGTTGGATGTCTGTAAAGTGCCTTGAGATAACTTTTGTTATGATTTGACACAAATAAAACTGAATTGAACTGAAATGAATGCCAAGAATCCACTGTTCACTATAATCACATAGCACCCAATTTATTCTTAAGTCACACTTAGGGCAGGAAGCTGTTATCAAAAGGGCAATGCCATGCTGCAGTCCAGGTAAAGAAGCACATTTGGTCTGACAGCCTGGGAGTAGACTGCACTGGATGCAACCTGGGAAAGACGCCTGAGCATATACAAAGTCAGTGCAAAGATGCAAACTCAAATTTATGCCGGGCGACGTGAATCATTGAGTTTTTTTTTAACCCCGGTGCGAAAAATTTACTTTGCATTTGGTCTGAGCATGCCAAGTTTTATTAGTGAAACCAAGAAAGGAGCAGAGCAAGACAAGACAAAGTGCAATGGACAGCAAAGCCAAGACCAAAAGGTAGAAAGGTACAAAACAGAAAGAGAATTGCTGAAAAAAAAGAAAGAGAAAGAGAGAGAGAGAACCCGAGAGGATGTCAGTGAGAGAGATGGTGGTAATTGGCCCCAGCTGGTGTCAGGAACCGCCCCTGAGCCTCACACCCCCAGCTTCCAATAACATAATGGCACGGGGAGCGTCACACACAAGTCTCTAACCTCGCCGCCGGCCTCAACCTGATTTTCCCTGCCCACTCCTCTCTCTTCATGTCATTTCAGCTCTTCTGATTTGCGGCCACCGGCCTCCAAGACTCACACCACAATACAGACACATGAAAGCGATCACAAGGACACACACACAAACACACTTTCAGCATTTGCCTGTTGTGGTTTGACTTGCGCACACCTCTTTCTCTGTCTTTTTTATCTCTCTCAAACCTTTTCAGCATGTTCCACTCTCAGTACCACCTGTGTCTGTTTTTCTTTTTTCTCCTCAGTTCATCTTCATCTCGCAAACTAAGGATTTTGATTTTTTTTTTTTTTTTTAAATCAATGCATACAGCGTAAGCAATGTTATTCTGTTGTTAACCCGTGGGTCTGGTACCAGCAAGCTGACATTGTCCTATTGCTATGAAAGCAAGGCAGCTTTGGCAGCCATAAACTAAAGCTGCTCGCACACTCAGGTCTCTTTGACACCTGCTGTGACAGTGATTAGTACAGTCGAAACAAACCCTGGTGCATTTGCCCTCTTGATTTGTCTTGGTAAGTGAGAACGCCTTAATCAAACTCTGGTCTGCATCAAATATTCAACCCTGAGTCTGACTGAAAAAGGTGGTCTCACCTCTCCAGTTCATGACTTGCATGTAAATGACTATTGCCAAAGCAGTATCATAGCTTAAAGAAGTTACTGCTAGTTTAACTGGTACCAGGCTGTGATAGCAGCATGCCGTCTTTGGAATACCCAACAGACCACGTGGGTGTACTTAAAGTTTGTTTGCTTTGGCCCAATTCAGGCGTGAAGTTGCTACAAGTTTGCACTGCTCATTAGGTCCAGTCAGTGTTCACGTGGCTGTGTTAAGCCTGTTGGACTCAAATTTTATGAGGGAAACTCTGGTTGCAGACAGCGGTGCAAGTCCCAAACTCTGTCTTAAGTGTCAACGTCCACGTTCGGCCCACAAAGCGCTGCATTTTGGTTCACCTCCAACAGAGAAATCAGATTACATTCTCACTTTAACAGTACTGTGTACCCAACTGTACTGTGGTTTGCTCGGCACTGGGCTGAGCCCCAACTTTTCAGGTGGACCGAGGGACCAAACAAATCGAACTGATGGAGTAAACACAATTAAAACAGACAAAACACGGTAGGCATGAAAGCACCCTCAGTCTCTCATGTCCTGTTTCGTTAATCCCCCTATGATGAGGACGAAAGGAGGATGACCGCCACAAAAACATGAAGTTACATGGTTAAAGATCTTTCTTGAACTATAACCCTGCCCCTTTCTCTTATGCGCTTTCTTCTCTGACCGATAAAATGCAAGCATGTGACTTTGGTTTAAATAAGACGGTCCACTTTTTTTTGAGCTGTGTGAAAGCCAGTTGAATGAAAAAACTAACAGTGTATCAAATGACTTGTTGATGCAAATGGACGAATTAATGACTGAGAGATGCCAGTGCAAGAATAGAAAAAAAAACCAAAAACGTTTGCTTAAGACATTATATTTGTGATTATGATCGGTCATGCCATAACAAAATTTTCAAAAAAGAGTATCATTTACAAGCCTCAAACAAGGACCGCAGAGGACAGAGAGGGCACTCGCTCCCTAAATAGTGTGACAATGGAAGAGTTGCGCTGTACCCCAGCAACAGACAGATGAGACTATTCTGGAATCTGTTTCATAGTCTTAACACCTCCAGAGAGAGGTGGGGAGAAGTGA
>OMLB01058903.1:0-12171 GCA_900302555.1 Myripristis jacobus
CTAAACTCTCTCTCTCTCTTTTTTTCTCTCTCTCTCCTCTTTTCTTCTCTTCTGTTTTTTTCCTTTGCAGCAGTAAGCTGAGCTCTCTCTCTTCCCCTCACCACTGCCCATATACTTTTCTCTCTCAATGCCTCTCCACTAATATTATCACGGTTGTGAAAGCTTCTAGAGCGACAGTTGTTGCAATGAGACTGTTATGAATATGTCTTTATGTCTGCAGGGAAACAGGTCATTTTATTACAAACCCTGGCTCTGTTAACAGCTGTAGAAACCATGGTAGAGGCTTCCCGCTTCTATCGCAGACCTAAGTAGGCAGAGAAAGAGAGAGAGAGAGCAACCCTGTCTAGTGTTGTAATCATTATGAATGAGCCTGAAGCTGCTTGTCTGCCTCTTGTTTTGAGAATCAAGAGATGTTCTGGAGAAATGTGTGGTTTGGCAGTAACTGTCACCGCTCTGTGTTAAGCTAAAACACACCCTGCTCCCCATGAGGAGCCTTACTCTCGCGCAGCGCTATGCACCAGTTTATACAAAGCTCTCGCTCATAGTGTGCCACATTAATGTAACAAAAGGAAACAGGCACGCTGTTTAAATACTAATAACTATTCTGTCACTGAGATGCTCAGAGCAGCAATAATTCAACCCACAAGCAACTAAAAATTTGAACATCTCACAAAAAATTGTTATGCTGCATATCAAGCTTTGTTGATAAGAAATATGGCAGTGGACAAAAATCACAGTCTTTTTTAGAGAGTCACAATTAAGGATCAGTATTCAAACCATTTTCATCATTTTGAAATGTGTGTCTTAACTCATGATGGTGAATCAGGCTGTAGTTTGTTGCCGTCTTTTTGAGCAGTATATTAAGTCTAACTCAATTACAGACTCATCTACTGTATGACACTTGATTTGAGGCTGTGCAAAAATATCTCCACATGAAAGGGCAAAGCATTTAAAAGCAAATAATTTCCCAAGTGAGCTGCTAGCCAGCAGCAATGTGCCGAACCAAAAAAGCAGATTTGGATCACATCAAATAAAGATTTAAGATGGGGAAACCCATGCCAACCTTCCTAATTCTGCATTTTGCTGCTACCTACATGCTATGCTTTATGAAAAGAAAAAGTGTTTTTTTTTTCTTTTTTGTCAAGAAAAAGCTGCATAGCAAATCTGAAAACAGTCTGAACATTGGAGGCAGTGAGCCATTTGGACTTGAAGTTTAGTTATGGGCGCATTCAAAAGTTTTTGCAGGGCTGTTTTCCCTTTTAAAAACATAAGCAAAGTTACTTGGCATAGCTGTTGCTGACCTTTTCTCCAATTGAACTGTCAGACACAATATTTGGTAGATGTGATCTTGATTTTCCATTCAATACTGCCGTGTCACAATAGTCAGAGTTTTTTTGTTGATGCATGCAAATGAAATTTCATCCACCACAAACCACCATACACGCTGTTAAGGAATCGTGTGCATGCTTTGAATGTGAACACACAAAGCTTTGCCTCTGTGCTTCAATTTGCTGTTTTTCTAAAGGTTTGAACACTTCACTTCACTTTACTGAATGTCTGTATTCCCAACAGTCTTTTAGAAATGGGGTTACTCTTTATCCAGTTAAACTGTGGCTTAGCTAAATTTCCCTTTACAAAATCCCTTAAGGAAAAGAGAAAAAAAAGTCTGCATCTTTGTTCCGGGTCATGCAGATCCTTGTTCATATATCTATATCTATCTATCTATCTATCTATCTATCTATCTATCTATCTATCTATCTATCTATATCTATATCTATAAGGCAGAGAGTTTGCCAAAAAATTTCCAGATCAATGCCAATTGAAAACGACCCTGCAGTGTAGCACAAGTGTAGCTCTTCAACTAAATCTTTTAATTTTCTTTTAAATCAAAATCTTGTCAGTTTCCTTTCATCTCTGCTGCAAGTTGAGACCATTTAGTTTTCTTACTACACATTTTTTTGTCCACACATTACAAATGACACATTTTACAAAATACATAAATCTATGAAAATCATGGTTGAGAATGACACATCAATTGCAAAACTGTGGTATTCACTGAACTTCAGAGGCTTTTCTGCTGAGAGTTCATCATTCAAATCATGGAGCTTATATATGGCCCCTCCAGCTGCAGGCTGTAAGCCCAGTGCTCATCTCACTGTAATTTAATGTATGTTAATGGCGCTCTCGTTAATATTTAATACCACATATGTTTTTCCATGAGGGCCCAAACAGTGGGAGTTTTCATCCAATATACCCTCTCTCTCTCTCTCTCTCTCTCGCTCTCTCTCTCTCTCTCCTCTCTCTCTCTCTTTCTCTTTCTCTATCTCTCTCTAAGCACTTATATAGTGCCATGGAATTATTTATCCAAAAGTGGCAGCTTGCAATACTCACAGGCTTAGCAAGACTTAGTAAAGAGCCTATTACACTCACATAAACACACATACACACACACCACACACACACACACACACACACACACACATCCCACATGTTAATGTTCAGTTGTGCTGCTGCATAAGTGTAAGTGGTTTTCTGAGTGATCAAGACTGTGGCAGCTATGCACGCATGACATGGACTCTGATAGCAATGTTTTAAGCTATCATCTCTCTCTTTCACTCTCACTCTCTCTCTCTCTCTCTCTCTTTCACTCTCTCTCTCTCTTCACGCACCTTTGAGCAGAGAGTGAACCGACAACCCACAAAATACAGTACAGTACAATTCATTGTGACACAGAGTGCTGTCATATAATGCAGGTGTTATTATAATGATGTAGTGGTATTGATTTTTATATTTGTCAGCACACCCCTTGCTGGCTACTGGTCTCAACATCCACCTTGCATAGCCGTTGCAGAGAAGCTCTCTATATCAATGTAGACTGTTAGGAACACTGCTCTGGTAATTATGAAGGTGACGATATGTGAAATAACACTTCTTGATTGTTGAAAAGGTTAGCAAGTCTTAGCTCTCAAGAAAGGTCAATATTTCACCCCAAGCACACTCTGGCCGAGCTCTCTAAGTAATCCACTGCAGAATACAGTGGATTGTTTGTATGCAGGACTTTGCAAAGCTTTGCAGGTTATATTACATAAAAAAAAAAAATTAAATAAATAAATAAATAAAAAAAAAAACTTCACTAATAGGAGTTTTAAGATCGTCCTTGGTTGTCTAAGTTCAGTTTCCATTTAATTTTTTTGGGGGAAATGAATAGAGAGAGCATGTTTTTTTAATCTCCCCAAACTTTACCAATTTCCAGTTGCTATTTTTTTTCCAGTGTCTTAAAGTTCAAGTTCCTTTATGTGATTAATGTACAGTAACCCTGTATCACAAACATGTAGTCAACAATGAATGATCAAATGGTACGGAAACGAAAGCAGGAGAAAATAGACAAGAAAAAGACAAGCACTCAATAACACAGCAGGCCTACTTATCTTACATAGCCCAGGCCACCTAGCAACACCAGCTTTAGACCCTCTACCAAAGGAAAACTCCCTAGAAGGCCTTGGGTGGGCCGAGTTTGGGACTGATCCCCCTCTGGGATCTGAGTGTGACAATCAAGTGCACAGTAACATGGACAAAGACAAATGAGATCAAACAGGAAAAGCAGTGCAATTTTAATTTCACTATCATTTGATGCAGCAGAAATTGTTATAGTGCAAAAAGAAAAAAAAAAAGAAAAAAAGAAAATCAAAATGTTCAAGTCGTTATTTTAAGATTATGTTTTAATTTCACATCTTTGATTCTATTTGCTAGTGTTCAAGTGTGGCATTTAAACAAGTTAATACTTAAATCAAATTATCTTTTCATATTAGGGTCCCTCGTGCATTTAAAGTCACTTACACTTAGTTCCGTGACTCAGCGAAAGTCAACTTTGGGGTCCAGGACATGAAAAAGTTTGAAAACCCCTGACTTTAGGCATGTTGAGTTTTGTGTTGTTGGAGGAAATCTAAACCTGGTCAGCAGGTAGCAAACAATTTCCAGTCTTCACATGTTGGCATTTTCAGTTTCCTGCTAGGGAAGACAATGTTTCCTTACTCCCATGTGCAGTGAGGACTGAGCATAGAGTTAACAGATTTTGGACAGATGAAGGGTGAAACGGGCCGCTTGATTGAGCAGCCCATCAGGTCCAGTGTGACCTTGTGCAGTCAGAGTTTAGATGAGAGGGGGAGATGGAGCTCTCAGCTTATATAAGCGATGTCACATTTTGACTCTGCTCCAATGCTAACTGGACTGGCATGTTCTGGTCCCCTCAGACGCTAAAAGCCTTAGCCCATCTGTGTGTGTGTGTGTGTACATGTGCACTCACTCATGCATGTGCAAGAGTGTGAGAGCTAGTGCGTGTGTGTATGTGTACGAGAAGGAGATATTCAATAATAGTTTTGCCAGGGAGACATGTCTCATAGCCTCTCAGAGACATCGAGGGACAGAAAATGATGGTAAGAAAGAAAGAGAGAGGAAAGGAGGGTGACAGTGGGGAGGAGAGAGATCAGACATCCAGTGTGATTTATTTCTGGTTATGAAATAGGCTCCATATTCCAACATTTTTCATCTGTACGTCCCTGCAGAGTTTTGGGGCAAGGACAGAATTTTGGCTGGAGCTGAATGATGTCAGCAAAGCCTTATATCTACAGTTCTCAGATAGACAGCTTTGGATTGTGTGTGTGTGTGTGTGCATGTGTGCATGTGTGTGTGTGTGTGAGTGTTTGGGCAAGGGGGACAGTGGTGGACAGTGCTGGCGAGGTCACCTAGGACTTGAGGCCCCTGAGAATGGGTTAAAATAACCAATGTATTTTTTTCCCTTTCAACCCACTTTTTTCCCTTTTGGAGCCACACTGATGTCATGGACTGTTGTGGAGGTTTCTTCAACAAAGTTAACACTCATTAGGCTATTAATCAGAGTAACCTCGAACAGCCAGCTGATCTTGCAAGCTCATTTTTTATATGTTATCAGGGAGCCATTTGGCCACACTCCAACCTAAGTGTTATTGGAAACCACAAAATAAACCTGACCAATCGGCATCCTTTGAGGAACCACAGGCATGGCTGAGGTGATGATGACTCAGAAACAACAGGACATCAGTGTTTTCCCAAGAGAAATGGTAAGAATCGTATACCAACATCCCTACCAATACGCTTGCTCACTTTCACCATCAGAGTTGCTCTTTGCTTAGCGTCAGTGCTGTCATATTACGTCACATGGTTCGCTTGTCTGATTAGATGAGTTAGCTAATGACAGTCAGATGGTTGATCCAAATCACATGCTATAAACTTTTGTAAATGCCCGTCGCTGCTGACCCTTTTTCAGATGGTTTGAACCCAAACACAACCCGACTCTTTTATGTAGTGAAAAACAGAAAACAAAATATGGCTGTGCCAGGCTGTAATTAGAGGTGCTCGCTGGTCCCAGATTTTATTTCCAAACCACAGAAGGCCGCCAGGCTTTTCACATCAGCAAAAATTCGCCCCTGAAGCTCCAAGAAATTGGACTGTGGGGACGAGTGTTGCCAGTGGCCTCAGTCGTCATCAGGACTTGCCTGAGGGGTTGCCTGGGTCTTGACAGCTCAAATGTCTTTTGTGTTGCTTGATAGAGATTATTGTCCAAGATAGATAGATAGATACTGTAGATAGATAGATAGATAGATAGATAGATAGATAGATAGATAGATAGATAGATAGATAGATAGATAGATAGATAGATTAAGTAATGGATGGAGGCATTAGGATAAATTATTACAAATAGTGTGGGGGGGTCTGCCTCGAAAGTAATTTAGCTGCCTTAATTTGGATTTTCTGATTATTGGGCATTCAGCATACTGCCACTGCATAATTTTTGCTTCAAATTATTCCCATGTTGCAATAGCTACTATAGTAAAAAATATGAACAGGATATCCAGCGTTCCCTGTAGTTCAAGAATTTCCTCCGAGCCTCTTAAAAAGAAATCCACAACAACAACAACAACAACCACAAAACAACAGAACCCTTTGTATTAGTCAATTTACAGTAACATAGACCTATACAACAAAATGCCAGTAGGCTTCTCCTTTAATATACTAGATTAATCATGTTTTTCAAAATTGTTAGCATTGCAACACAACTAAAACCTAAAGCAAGTTATCAAATATAAACAAAAATGAAAAAAAAAAAAAAGTAGGACATAGAAATTCAGTTCAGCATTGTGCCACAGACATGGTAGTTGTAGCTGTGGCCACAGGCCTTCACTTACTCAGTTAAAATCTGATCATTTAGCCTGCTCAGACTGAAGTGGGACTGTTGAAGCACTGCTAAAGAAAACTATCTGATAACGCTGCTCTTTCTAATTAATTGTTGACCTGCTGTGCAGCCAAATCAAAACACCGGTTCACTGAAGGCGATAAAGTGTTGTTGAACCTCTGCATTATATTCTCTTGAGGGATTCCTCTTTCTGATGAAAAATGACGATTCAATGTCAATGGTGTGAAACCTGCGGCGAAACAGCAACATTGGACAGAGAGTTGCTGATAAGCGTGGACAGGTTTGTATTGTATTTTAAGGCGTGTTAAAGATTGATGCAGCGAAATGCAAAACAGCGTAAGAGATTTAAGTGGCTACAACTGTTGTGAACTCCCTAGGCCACTCTGTAGATAGGCAGGCTGAGTCAGAGGACATCATATGCAATGAATTCCAATGCTGACTGCCGCATTAGTGTTTACCTACTGCATACATTTGGCAGCTAAAATGGAATGAGTAGTCTGTATGCCTGTGTATGTGCAGGAGGGAGTGTGTCTGTGTGTTTGATCTCTGCCTCTATTGCAGTGACCTAGAAATGCATCTGTTGCTGAACAGTGTTTTATTTAACAAGAAAGCGAGGCAGCGGCAATGCCAAGGGTTACCGTTAGAAGGAAGTGGGTGGGGGATGGGTATGTTGGAGAAACAGAGCAAGTTCTTAATTATTATTTCCTATAGTGCCAATAGAAAACATGTCTTTTGAGTTCTGCTGTTTCTTTCTTTTTTTTTTTTTAAATGTGAAAGACATGTTAATAGGTCCATGTAATTAGTCAAAAGCACATGGGCATTTTCTCTTTTTAAATCAGGCTTATAATTGAGTTTCTGTTTTCATTCTTTTTTCCCCCGCAACTTGAAGTAAATTGGTCTTATTTTCTCCCCGGTAACTAGGAATAACACTGGGATCTCTTTGCGAGTGATCTACATGGTTTTAATTAATGGGATTCTATCATGGGATGGTTATTATCTAATTATAGTGGAAAACTAATTATGAACAGAATTTACTCAAAGTGGTATTATAGAGTGGTATTTCATCATCTTCATAAATTATTACCAACATACATAACATGCAATTTAATGCATGTGGTACTTTGTGTAGTAAGCAATGTTGTAGAGGACATCTGTAATGTTCTGACAATTTTGTTGAGACCACTGAACAATAAGCCATTATTTTCTCTTCAAACGTGTTTTTCTGATTTAAGCATATTTTAGGAGAGTGTGGGCCAATTAGAGATTAGTGCTATGTGTTAAATGAACCCCAGGAACTTAAGCAAAGCATTTTGGAGAGATACTTGGTCATGCCTGGGGATAACTTCTAGTGGAGTTGCCTACGTGGTGGGGAAGGTTGGATGCTAGTAGAAGGCCAGATTGGAGCAGCGGGGCCCTCAGAAGGAGATGAGGTGGGTGAAGTCTGGCGATGGAGTTTGCATCGGAGTCCCTCTCTCTTCCTCAGATGGATACGGCTTGGATAGAATGCTGTTTGGATGGCAGATGGGCTCTGATGGAGTCCAGGTGCAGATAGGCTTTGAACAGTCAGAGGACTTTCTGATTCTCAGGTGCTTTTAACCCATGTTGGGACCCGTGTGTTCAGGTTATCTAGTAACTTAAAGGGCCATCTATCTCCTATCAAATTGCTGGCTAACCAGTGCCACACAGGCAGTCTCCTCTGAGGCAGGATGCAGTGTCTGTTAAACACTGCCCAACTTTAATTGTAACTGAGTTTGCCTCATGTTCAGTCATGCACTATATTAAATTCCTCCTCATCCTGATGAGCAGAAAGACACCCAGCATGACATAATAATTAATAACCTGGCTGAGACCCTTGTTATCCAATTTAACAACTCCATATGATGGAATTGTTAAATTCCACCATCTGATCTTTGCTGATACTGAAACTTGTCCATTTACATACACACAGAGAATTAATAAATTAATTTGTTATATATTACCAAATAGCGGTTCGGATTCGGGTGTGTCCCAAATATATAAGCACTGGCTGCATTGCCCATCACGTCCCTAAATTTGGTAGCCAAAGTACATGTTTAGTGGCCTAAATGTAAATGTATGTAAAACAATAACACAACTTAACAAAGCCTTCCTTAACTGTGACACTTAAGTAAATGAAAATAATTGAATATTCCGTATAAATAAGAAGTTAACAAAGAAAAAGTTAAGAAGAAACCAGATCTTTTGATTTATTTAATTAAAAAGCCATGTTTATAACAGGTGAAAACTGACTGCAAGTTCAGTTATCTGGAAGAGCCTCTGACAAGTAGATCAAATCCACCTGAGTGTCCTCTGATCGGATGGAAGGAAATGTGACCCTTTGTCCAGTGGAGTTAAACTGGTCAGTGGCACAAATTTGCTTAAATGTGATTGCTGATGTGAAATAGTGCAGAATCCTAACCATTTGTTCCTCATGTTACATGATGACTTGTGTTTTTAAATGTTTCCGAATGCTTAAATGTTCTTATTTACAGGTTTACGTGAAAGTATTAGAGATTTTCAGTGTGGTCGCAGACTTTTGGACCCGTAGTATACAATGTTAAAGGATGATTGCTCCTAAATGCACATAAGCTGCTGCTGATGACATTTTACTTCTTAGACTGAGACTAGCAGCTTTTGTGTGATAAAATCTCTGACTGTGCCATGGCGCCACCAGTAGGGGGAGCTAGGTGTTGACCTGTTCCTGCTCTATCTGCCTACAGGCCCTTTACGGAGGGCACACATTACCCTGCAGCCACCCTCTGCTGTTGTTGAGAATATAAGTGTTGGGACTTTTCTTCATACCTTTACACCTGGTGAGGTGATGGGCACCCTGGCCATACTGTAATAGCATATCGGTAGCTATGCCAGCAGTGACTACTACTTGCTATTTTTGTAGAGGGTTGATCTAAAAGAAGCAAAGGAATCGGGATGTTTGTGGGAGTGTGTTGCATTAGTGAAGGTTCACAGTATGGGGGTAACACTTGGTGGCCTCCTACGTGGATTATTTATAATATTTATTATTTTCCCTTGGTAAACGCTACGCTCAAAGAATCCACAACCTCTGTCATATACAGAGTATTTATACTGTGATTACAACATGCTGGACTGTTTGTTTGAAAATCTAAAATGTACACTTTGAACAAACCAGCCCATAAGGCATCAGCAACTTTGTTTGCAGACATGCAAGATTAATGCCTTGAGTCTCTGCACTAGATAAATTATAGTAAAACTACAATGATTATCTCATAGCCAATGGCACAGGAGACACCGTAGTGCTCAATAAATGATTGCCGTATGCAAAGTTGCATCGAACTGGGAATATGAGCAGAATTTTCAAACAGCTTAACTGTATTATTCTTAAGTAAAGGCAAAATTTGTTTTTTTGTCTGCAAGTGTAAGTCCAGCCACATCTGTAATCAGCTTATTACAAAACTGCGATATACTCATTGCTCTATCTGAGTATATAAACAGTTTTTCTGTGTAAGCCTATAATTATAGACTGTTGGACTTTCCATATAATCTTTCATATATCTGCACCACAGTAAAACACAAAGACCCAGTTTACAAATTTCTACCTCGCCCTTTGGATTTATACCTGGTATTTATTATGTGTTCCCATTGTCTGCATTCTGTTGGGGCTATGATCAGATCTCATTTTTAGCATATTATTTTAAGTAGGCAGTAAAGGAGGCATTGTCATAATTGAACAGGGTATGTTTGGGTGACCAGTGTGATACTGTACACCCTGGATTTACCTTTCATTTGGGGGTAAAAGTGTCGTCTTTATAACTCTTTTAGAAGAGGAGGCAGTGGTAGTACCAGTAGTGCTTGTAAATTTTGCAGCTGCTGTGAATGCTGCGACAGCTACTCTGTCATTACAAGGATGTGGGAACGGATCAATAACCGGCAGAGCAGATCTGCTGGAAGCCTGAGTGGATGGCAAACTTCAGAGTGGGTCATGATGTTTATACCTCCTTGGATGTCATTTTCCCTCAAATGCAGCGAGCGCAGTCGGTCTCATAGATCTTACCACATACTAGTGGCAATGCATGAAGTTCCAAAAGAAGAGGGAAAAAAAACACAAAGGTTTAAAAAAAAATCTAATATTGTCTCACATGACTAAATGTAAAGTGAAAAGTGTGTGAAAATGCATGTGTTTATGTTGTGAGTGTTTTCGAGGCTATACATGCCAGCATGTACTGGTCTGTGCTTGTTCATACACAGCCATGTATGTACATGTGTGCCAGCAGAGGATTATTGCCTGACTATGTCTTGTATAGGTCTCAGCAGCTTACAGCCCTGTGCTCTGCTGTGAGTATGAACAGGGCTGATCTTGGATCAGCGTCCAGAGCCCCTTGTCTGGCTAATCTCCTACATCATTATGAGTACAAACTGGTCCATTTTCAGCAGCTTGAGAGGCTTACTAATAGCCACAGGCATAGTTAGACTGCAGTGGACCCAGGTGCAAGAATGTTTTTGGGCCCCCTGCCCTCCTCTTAATAGTGTCATTTCATACAGGGAGGAGGGGTTGTATTTTCTCTCTGAACTGGGACAGCTGCACTGCTTTGCTATGTCTCTGTGATATATCGCAATCCTTGATGGCAGTGCAGTGATATGTGAGGAAACAAGCTTCACATCACCCACTGATTTTAGGGCAGCAATAATCTAAAGATTAGTGAAATGGACTCATGAACTGCAAGGTGGCTGGTTCAAATCTCTAGACCAGCTGGGAAAACCTTGTTGAGGAAGTTGTGCCACTCAACGTGCTGCTCCTGCATAGGAAAATCTTCTAATCTGTGCAAATAGTTGCAGAAGTAACAGTACTGTACCCATGTTTGCTCTGCTCAGCATGCCTCTCTTTGTAGTTAATAGAAGTCAGGAGTGACTTACACCTGACTGCTCTAGTCTGCAGTCTCTCACGCTCTTCTGCTCATTTTCCTCTCTGTCTCTCAGTGATCACACATGCTGTCTTTCATCCACCTGAAAACATGCATCCCTGTAGTCTCTCTGTGCACATGCACAAACAGTATCATCTCTATGATCCAGGAAAATTCCCCTAATTTTTTTTTTTTTTCAGTACAAATGCGCACATGCACTACATGGACAAAAGTATTGGGACACCTATACATTACACCTACAGGAGCCTTTCTAAATCCACAGGCATTAATATGGATTTGCTCCTCTCTTTGCAGCTAGAACAGCTTCCACTCTCCCGGGAAGGCTTTCTACAAGATTTTGGAGTGTGTCTGTGGGAATTTTTGTCCATTCACCCTGAAGAGCATTTGTGAGGTCAGAGGGCCTGGCTTGTAGTCTCCGTTCTAGTTCATCCCAAAGGTGTTGGATGAGGTTGAGGTCAGGGCTCTGTGCGGGCCAGTCAAGTTCTTCCACACCAAACTCAGCCAGCCATGCCTTTATGGACCTTGCTTTGTGCACTGGGACACAGTCATGCTGGAGCAGAAAAGGGCCTTCCCCAAACTGTTCCTGCAAAGTTGGAAGCATAGAATTGTTCAAAATGTCTCGGTGAGCTGTGGCATTAAGATTTCCCTTCACTGGAACTAAGGGGCCGAGGCCAACCCCAGAAAAACAAGCCCATAGCATTATTATCCCTCCTCCACCAAACTTTACACTTTCACAAATGTTTGTAAAGTAAACTGCATAGATAGGGGCTTAATTGTTTTCCCCTCGGAGGCAATGGGACTGAATGAAAAACCTGAATTCAGTGATTAAGAGGTGTGTCCCAATACTTTTGTCCACATAGTATATGTAAACACAGACATGCACAAACACACAGAGAGAGAGAGAGAGAGAGAGAGAGGTAAACATGCAGCCGTACACAGCAAAGTTTGCAGAACTGTTGGTACATTTCATACTATACTGTATCTCAACACTTTTATGTCAGGTGTCATTTCAAAGGCATTTCAAGT
>OMLB01058905.1:0-10302 GCA_900302555.1 Myripristis jacobus
TTAACATCCATTCAAAAATGTACAACTACACTGTGCAAGTGCCGTAACTCAGCAATAAAAACCCATTTCATTTTAAAGGTTCTACATAATTTCTAAATGGTCTCTATTGTAGTTTTCCACAGAATGGATATTGCTCCATTAGCTCACACTGTAGGTGCACCTGTGTGCTGAGAGGATAGCAGCCAGGCTGGGCTTCAGTCCTGGAGCCCATGGGTTTCCTTCTGCTCATTCACAGTCAGCCACTAGAGGGCAACAGCGAGCGAAAGATTAACGGACAGGATCACCGAGTCACTGACGACTACCGTTATAGCTAGCATGGCTAAATATGTTGTCTTAGCTTAGTGCACTGTTTTGTAGTTGTGCTCAACTGTACGACAAAGTGAGACAGACTTACCGCTAAAACTACGAGCTGACGATGGTCGATTACATCAGATACACTTTACCAAGTAAGATCTTTTTGCGTAAAGGAGCTGCAAGTTAAAAAAAATAATTTCTTCTGGCTAGTAAGCTGCTGCATATTTGACTGTTGTCATGTATCGTTGGCAGTTTTCTTGGTGTTTGTATTTTGTTTGAGCATTTACCATTCAAAGTAAGACTTAACTGCTCAATGTAATTTTGACACATTTTGCATCAAAACAAACTATATTGAACCTTCCTGCACAATGAAAGAATCACATGTGCGCATCTGTCTGTGTCACATCTAGGCAATACGCGCCTGCACACTAAGCAACAAATATTCAGTGTGTTTGTGTTTGTTGCTGTATGTGGGTGGCACACAGACAACAGCTATAACCAAACCAGCAGGGGCACATTTGGGTTGTGGCTGGAAACTAATCAGTTTAGCTTCTTTTGTCTTCACTCTATCTTATAAATATATAAGTATAATCATAATCTGCCAAAGATCTTACATCTTACATGCACTTTAGAAATTGGGTTATGCACCACACATGGGCATATATCTGATTTGTCTAATGCCATGTAAATGAGAAAGCCAGTTTCCATAATCAGGGTAAGAGAAATCTGGTTAACACAGTTAGACTTCTGCTTGAGAAACACCATTATTGGACCATGTAAACCCATAGCTGGACTTGTGAATGGCTTTTTATGTGTGTGCATGCAGTGTTGTAATGTAACAAAGTACATTAAGTAAAGTAAAGTCGGTGGTGGGAAGATTTGTCACGTCCTTCTCGGCGGAGTTTCTTTACCACACCGGCGAAAACATCGTTGCTGGTGGTGAATTCAGCATCCTTTAACAGACACCAAGCACCTCCTCCAACCACTCATCCAGGCTCAGGCCACCCAGCAAATCAAAATTCACTACAAAGTCTGACATTTTGTTTACAAAAGTCTTGAAACAAATGGAACCTAACAAGTAAGTTGAGCGGTTGGTTGAGTTGGTTGCTAGGCAACGCCATGTCCGTTTCCACTGGCGCAGGGATATTTTGTGCTGCGGTCTGCCAGTGGGTTACACTGTTTTTACAACGGCATGGAACGCGGCTCAGCCAATCACATTTAAGGATGGGAAACACCCGTTTTACAATTTCAAATAATAACTCGCTCTCGTGACAGTTGTTGCCACGTTCAGTTTGTCCAAACAGGGAGGCTGAGAGACAGAGAGAGCTGCTGATGGTGACAGAAGTTTAACGGTAATGTTAAAAAGTTGAAGCTTTTTTCTCCTGTACCCAGGTTGCTTTTACTGTAAGGAAGCCACAATAAATTCATTATCAAAATTCTAACCGCTCACTTTGTTTAAATACTTTTACTTTTACTTCTAATACTTAAGTACAGAAAATATCAGAAAACTACTTTTGATAAGTACAGTAAATGTCAGGTACTTTAAAACTTTTACTCAAGTAATATTCTAAAAGGTGACTTTAACTTCTACCAAAGTCATGCTGATCACCCAACGGAATCAGAATCAGAAAAACTTTATTTATCCCAAAATGGGATTTCCTGCCATAAATTTGGTTTCTCACAATTATCTGGTTTCTCATGCACATGCAAATTTAGTAAAATATTCATCTACATGCATAGCATTAACTACAGTACCATTTTTTTTTGTCTGCTCGTTATTACCCTAAGTAAAGCAAATAAAGCTTTATCTAACTAAACCTCAAAACATCTTATTCCATGTTCCATGTTTTATCAACTCACGGGCTCTAGGCACAGCAAAGAACAGGACAAGCCAAACAACCATATATAGACTTGCTCAGAAAATAAAAAATACTAACTGAAGGCAAAGTGAATTCCATAGCACAGTAGTATGCTTCGCTGTTGAATCAGGCTTATGGCCTGTGTTGTATCTCTTTCTCATCTCATGACTCAGCATTATAAATCATCTACAAAAGTGAAGATGCCATTAAACTTAGAACAAGCAAATAAATGATAGGCAGGGTGTCCATGGAGCCATCTGGCCAACCTTGTATTGTGTTTTAACACAACTGTATTGTTTCACACGGGCAGCCACGGCATCCTTTGAAGCAGCCTACTGTAAATTAATTGGCATGAAAAGGCCATAAAAGCCTTGAGTTCCCATACGCTATCTGTCAACTCTCATAACCAACTTAGAGGTGTGAATGAGCCTCATAAACCTAACGGCCAGCACAGATAACAGATCCAACATGACTCCAGTGGGAAGCTGAAACAGACACCATGGTTTGGATCCAGGGTTTCAACACAGCTCTCGCTCTCTTTCTATCACACTGACTACATTTACATGCACAAAATATTCCGCTTTTTGCCCTCATTCCGAAAAAGCCAATATGCCTACTAAACTGTTTACATGGCTAATGAAGATGAATATTCCCCTAATATTTTCATTCACATGCAGCCGTGCATACTCCGACTTATTTGACCATGTGGACACAGCCTCCCTCTGTCATTTGTTCAACCACCTCATGGAAAAGGTCAGCGTTGTCATATTTGCACATATCCAAAAAGAATATCCAAGTCTTTCATAACATTTAAGAGTATATGTGTTTCTGCTTCCAATAAGAAATGGGGGCTTTTCTTTTATGAATGCATCTCTGATCCAGCCTTGCACACTGTTGGCTAGTTGGTTTGTTTACAACGCTCAGATCTGACCGTAAACAGGCAGATGTGTGTTGAAACCCTAATTGAGATGCATAGTCCGGATGCAGTGTGTACATACATACCAGAGAGTGCTCGTAAAACCTGAATGATACCGGCAAATCCCACATGCCTTAATCGGAAAATACTACATTTGGAAAAAGGCCTTATTAGGAATATCCAAACGGAATATGCTGTTTACATGACCCGTATCAAATTATAAATACTGTCATAATATCAGAATAATAGTGGAAAATTTGCATGCATGTAAACATACAGACTGTTTGTTCCTGGTACTTTTTACATAAATATTTATATTTATATTTATTTATTCAAATAACTACTGTGCCCTGTAATTAGACTACTTCCTCCAAGACTACATGGAGAAGTAACAGCTTCATGATTCAGATGTTAAATGTACTTACTAGGCAGATTGGTACTTCATGTTGAATGGAAGTCCACCCGACACTTATCTCATGCTACTAAGTGAAAAGGGGCCAAAGAGCTGGGGCGTAATCATGAAAAGACAAAAAAAAAAATTCTCGTAATACTTTCCTCATAGCAATTCTTGGCAACCAAAAACAATTGCTGTCCTATTTAGGTTTACTCGGCTCCCAACATACATTCACAAATGACAGCTGGAGGATACCCAAAGTCATTATCTGTAGCCTCCATCCTCTGCCAATTCCATAAGCATTTTTTTTTCCAACTTTCTAGGCTCAGCGGCTAAATGAGACCCAGGGAAAACAGTGGAGAACTGAACAGAAGGCTAGTGTGCCAATTAGACAAGGCAGCAGGCTTGTTTCCTGTGCTGCTAGCTAGTGTGGTAGAACTACAGGACTTTGATGGCACTTCTTCTCTGGGCAATCTGAGAGGAGACTTCAGCAGACTCCCTGCCAGTTTCTTCCTCTCTGCTGTACTGACCTCATGCCATCCACTGCTGAGGGGAGCAGGAGAGGAAATATGCACACACTTGCATGTAGGCATACTTATGCTGCCTCCGTAAACACACGGTGACTCAAAGCGTGCATGAGCACACGCACACAGGCAGCAGGTGGCTGGGTTCTGCCACTTCCCAGGTCAACATTTTGTGCAGTCCCACAACTGATTACTGTTGTGGGAACAGCAGTGCTCTCCCTCTCTCTCCAGCTCTCCATCCTGTCCTCTGCCAGCTTACCCAGCTTGCCCCTGCCACAAGGCTCGCCCCAGGACAACCTACCCCGGTGCCTGCCAGATTCTCCATGCCCGCCTGTCTGCTTGACCCCTCTGAGATGCCAGCTGCATCAGAGACCAGCATCTCCCCTACCACACAACACATGGTGAGAGGAGAAGAGAAGAGAAGAGAAGAGAAGAGAAGAGAAGAGAAGAGAAGAGAAGAGAAGAGAAGAGAAAAGAAGAGAAGAGAAGAGGAGAAGAGAGGAGAGAAGAATCCCTTCATTACAGAACAATGTGCCCATATCCAAAACAAAGACTATAAGCACCCTAGCCAAATAGTCCCTGTCACCCAAAGCTTCAAAGATAGCAAAGGAGCTTTCTACCGTCATCACAGAACTGTGTAAAAATCACAACTTTATACGACGTTAAAAGGACTCGGTGGGAAAGCAAGCGTGACCAAATATCCATTACGTTTGGACTGAATTTCAATCGAACTCAGGGCCGAGAGGTCTTAGGCAGTTTAATATCCTCGTCCCAGAGGTATTTTTAATCCGACCTCTGAAAATTCCTCCCGTCTTGGGCAAGAAAAACCTGAATTATTCATGAGCAATATCAATATTTCAAGATATGGACTAATCTAATTGGATTAAAGACGTGCTTAATGAGGCCTTGCGTGTCTAAGAGATTCATATTTTAAACCCTGACCATTTCTCCATGTGTTTAATCCTTTCTATTTGTGATTGCTAAAAACAATGTAAGATCATCTCATGCGGTAAGGGTAAAAAACAAGTAGCCTCGGCCTATTTAATTTAACATATTAACATATGATTTCTCTATCTCTGTGTATTATGTGCCAATTGAAGCTTGATAAGTATGCACAGCCTTTGAACTTTTGTAATATTAAAAACAGAGTCAACTTTTACTGCTGTAAGGGAAGATAAACACATGCAAAAAAACAACACTGGATGAAGCTGAATTAATTCAGTTTTCTTACAATTGGCTTTTCACTTTATACAGTTACAGATCACTGAGTATTTCAGTCTAATTTTATGGTGTCTTCAATTTCAAAAAGGATTCTGAAAACTAAACCACTGGATTCACAAGTTATTTCTCTGGCACAGGCTTGTTCAGATTGCAATGCAAAAGATGGCAAAGCCATGTTCTGTATGTTCAAATTGTTAAATAGCAAAATAGTTTATTAGGAAGCCCACCCACACGAGGAAAAGCATACATAGCGGAGCCACACTTGCCAGTGTGATAAACGCAGAGTCATCCATCTTGCCTGCACAACAGCCCCTAATCACTGCAGTGTGACAATGCAAGGATGTTTCTTCACCCGAGAGAGCGAGCAAGAGAAACAGAGAGAGAGAAAGAGAGACAGAGACAGGGAGAGAGAGAGGAACTTTTCTACCCTAGCAACACCCTCTCCTCCTCTTCCCTAATGATTCCCCCTTTCTTTTAATTTTTTCATCTCTTCCTTATTCCTTTCCCCTTCTTTTTCCCTCTCAGCGCCCACCCCTCTCTGTCTGTCTCTCCTTGTTCCTTCACAATCTCATGAATATGGAACTTCTTGAATTAAACTCCTCCAAGGAATTCAGTTTCTGTTGAATGGTTGAGAATTATATCTAGTCAAGGGACAGTACCAGAGAAAAACTTATGATACTGGAGGATTCGTGCCCTGATATTATCCCATCCCTTCCTCTCCCCAGTGATACATGGGTTACCTTTTATGTGGATCTTAAAAAGAACAGGACAGGCATCAGCCAGAATATGTATAACACTGCTTACATCTCAAAAAACTGCACATAAGGCTTAAGGAGGTGAATTAAGAGTTGATTCTGTCTGCCCGCTCAAACAGACAGACAGGCAGACAAATGGATAGAGGATGGCCAGCAGATAGACACACAAGCAGACAGATGGGGCTACATAAGCAGGCAGTTAGCCAGGCACAAAAGCAGCCAGACAGGGTGGGAAACAAGCAGACAGAAGTGAACCCAAAGAGAAAGTCCAGGCTGATCTCACCTTCAGTCCAGTGGCACTCTTCTTTGCCTCAGCTTGTAGCCGCGTGGCCTTCAATGCTGACTTGGTCTTTTTGTAGTCCTGTTTACCTGATAAAGGGAAAAAAATGAGAAATAAATAGAATATATACACCATTACCAGAAATAAAATAGTTGCAGTAATATCTGTCCTAAACTTTGATAAGCAGGTAAATTCTATTGCCCAGCTTCAATCAACTAACAATCATCTTCAAAAATCAAACATTTCCTTAATCATTTCCCTAATCTGGAGAAAGTAAGGCATAATCTCATTTCCGGCTGTATTCCAGCTTTATTTTGATTCCACTCAAGTCATGTTTATCTCACCTTCAACTTGCCTAGAATGCTGTAAAAAGAGACTGTATGACTCCTGTTCTTGCCTCCCGTCCGTGGCTCCGTGTCAACTACAGAATTTAATTTCAAGTCCTACTGTTGGTTTTGTGAAGCATTACATGTCTGAACTCTTGTCCCCGTACCAAACTGCTAGACAGCTGCGGCCCTCTGACAACGGGCTTCAATCTGTTCCCCGATCACAGAAAAAAAGTCGTTGGGGGACACGGCTTTCTCAGTGGCTGCACCAAAACTATGGAACTCCCTCCCTCTCTGTATCCGATCTTGTCAAAGAACGGAGCGTTTTAAGGGAAGCCTTGAGAACTCACCTTCCACTCATTGGCTTTTAACTGTGACTAATCTCTGCCTGAACCAGTTGTATGCCGTGTGAGTGTGTTTGTGAGAGTGGATGGGTGGTTTGTGGGCAGTTTGAGTGGGTATGTATGCCTGCTGTTCTCATCTCTGTTCTCCATTTGCTCTGAGAGGCACTTTGGAACAACTGTGTTGTGTTTAAAGTGCGACATAAATTAAGTTGACTTGACTACATAAGTGGCACAAACATCACAACCAAAGCTGTGCACAGTTATGACCAACCTAGGGCTGGGCCGTAATTCAGCAGCATCATTTATCATCTTAATATACAACCATCTTAGGATGATATGGATATTTTTGGACACTGAGACGCATACACATACTTCTTTTAGATTTTAAAACAGACAAAAACAGCCATGAAACATTTTAAGGGAAAACTGAAAATTCTACATTTTTATTTGACATCACACCTAATATTACCATTCGCTTTAGTGGGGTGAAATTTGATTATTTAAAGTGTGATCTTGCATGCATGAGTCATGCCACGATATGTAGCCTATTGAAATTGAAAAAAAAATCTGAGTATTGTGATACAGATTTCAACCTCATGGACTAACCCACTCGCAAGAAACGCCTGAATTTGAACTTGGATTAATGGGTTCCTCTGATGGGACAGTCAGGGCACCATTTGTGTTTATCTAAATAATGCAACTCTATACCACTATTGACCAGGAGGAATCCAAGCTACTGACTGAGGCAATAACAGAGCTCCAAAGATGTGACATGGTTAACAAGATGAAGAGAGGAAAAAGAAAAAAAAAACAGTGAGCAACTCAAGGGGCTGGGCTGAGGCTTAGAATTTCTATTTCCTCTATAATAAAAGATATCGGCATGTAGAGCTCTGCGCAACACATCCACAAGGCACAGAACCTTTCTAGCCGGGTTGCGCAGACTTCACTTGAACTTGATTTGCCTTCCCAGGGGCTCAACTCTCAGAGGTGAATCTTGTGGGCAAACTGGCCACCTGGCAAAACATTTGTGTGTGCATGTGTGTGTGTGTGTGCGTGTGTGTGTGTGTGTCTTTCACATGAGGCAGAGCAGGCTGTCTCGGTCTAATTAGAAACAAACACACTGCAGAAAAAAGAACTTTGCTAACAATAGGGTGGAAAGGCAACAGCTTGCAGAACAGTGTGTGTGTGAGAGTGTGTCGGGGTGTGTGTGTGTGAGTGTGTGTGTGTGAGAGTGTGAGTGTATGTGTGTCGCCGAGCCCAGGGTCAGCCTCAAGGTTTTCTCAGAGTTGCTGTTGTGACATGCGGGGGCCACTTCAAGTTGCTACTCCCAGCCAATTAAGCCTCATTTACATTGAAAGAAGGAGCAAGGCAAGGAGGGAGGAGGAAAGTGTCCTTATCAGTCTGGAATGGGCGTGGGAGAGAAAAAGAGTGAAAAATGAGCTAGTGCGAAAGGGGTGTGAGGGTGTGAGTGTGTGTGCGTGTGTTTGTGTGTGTGTATTAGCACGTTTGCAGGCCCTCAGACAAACAGACGGGGCTGCATGCCATCGAGTATTATGTTCCTCAGAGAGTCTCCTCTTCTCCTTCTGGGGACACCCATGCAGGAAAAAGGAGAGGGCCATTAACCTGGCCTTAAGCTGCTGCCCTGTCTCACGACACACACACACACGCACACACACACACACACACACATCCGGAGAGCCTCTTTCTCACCTCATCTCACTTTCTTACTCCCCCTGCCTCCCTTTCCCAGATCTCACACTCCGACTCAATTCCCTCTTCATGTCTCTTTCTCTCTCCTTCCAGTCCTCCTGGTCCCTGACTCCTCCTCTCCCTCCGACTCAGCGGAGGGCTAATAGAAATGGGGAGTGTGTTGCCAGAACCAGACAGTGAGCTAGTGGGAATTCATTACAAGGGCCACTGGATGTCTCCTCCACTTGTCAAAAAGTGGAGAGGGCAAAATTTGATTGGAGGGCACCCAAGGCTGCTGGCCATTCACAAAAATGGTGTAGACATTTTTTAGACCGTAGGGGTGCAAGAAGATATCGACACACTTGAGTATCCTGATTGTGTTTTGTAATACTGTATCAGTTCTCAAAGACACTATCGATTTTTAATTAAGAGTTTACATGCAAAGATTTGTAGCAGGCAGTGGTTTGTTTTGTGTTGTGTGTAAACAACCCCCACTAGATATAGGTGTTGTAACCTGTCTTCAGCAAGACTCCTCCACTCCAATGTTAAAACATAAACTGAGACAGGGAGAAGTAAGCACATATGACTCGAGTAAACACAAAGAACATAGGCCTATGAAACAGGCAGAGTCATACTGGGCTGAATCTGAAAGAATTAGACCGGCTCCTGCAGCGTGCAGAGTGAGGGTTCATACAAAGTGTGGACTCATTTTGACCTCTATAACAAAGAAGGCACCAAGCAGTTTAACAAGAACCATACCGCTTGCAAAATGTGCCATGCCAAAATTAAACACTCAGGGAACACAGCAAACCTGAGAACACACTTAGCAAGACACCACTCTGATGATGTACACTTAACAGAGCAGCAAACGGCTAACGTTAAACGAGCGCAGCTTCTCGACTCGCGCTGGAGCGAGTTCACACACCGACTTCAACATGTGCAACCGAAATAACTCAGTCGATACTGTATTTCATTTGCAAACATATGTGCGCCTCTCAGCGTTGTGGAGAATGAAGGTTTCCATAAATACAGAATGGTAAATACAAGTGGTACTTATTACACCATACTGTCCTGACAACACATCACTTATATCACCATGTTGGACTTTCCCCTGTTGGCTTTTCCTCTTTCAAAATGGCTCCACACACTGCAGCTCATTCCAAATTTAGCAAACACACACAGCAGAGAGAGAAAGTGGAGAGAGAGAGAGAGAGAGAGAGAGAGAGACAGAACACCTGGTGCTGAGAAAAGCCTTCTGTTGTGGAGAGCCAAGCTTCTGCACAGGCATGAATTTACACTTCACCATGCATCTCCAGCAATACCAACTTGAAACGGCTGCTTCACGTGAACATTATTCGTGAAACTAAAAGATTAGCAATATTGTTTTTTCTTTTTTTGTGGATACATTATCAACCACATTATCAACTTTCAGGAGTGTTGAATAGGGACTTCCTAGATCAGCTCTGTAGAGTTGTCTCGCAGTGTTATTTTCAAAAGGGCGACATGACCAGCTTAAAACGGTTGCTTCACATGAACATTATCACTGAAACTAAGTAATTAGCTGAAAAACATATAAGCAGTCTTGTGTGATTTAACTGTATAAATAATCAGGGTTTGAAATCTGCCGTCCAGTACAGCAGCTGGTCAAAGAACTGAGGTCGAAACAGCTGTTTTTTTAAATGTTGTCGCTGCCCAGCTAT
>OMLB01058906.1:0-10244 GCA_900302555.1 Myripristis jacobus
CTCTGACCTCTAGCATCAACAAGGCATTTTCGCCCACAGGACTGCCGCATACTGGATGTTTTTCCTTTTTCAGACCATTCTTTGTAAACCCTAGAAATGGTTGTGCATGAAAATCTCAGTACCTGAGCAGATTGTGAAATACTCAGACCAGCCCGTCTGGCACCAACAACCATGCCACGCTCAAAGTTGCTTAGATCACCTTTCTTTCCCATTCTGACATTCAGTTTGGAGTTAAGGAGATTGTCTTGACCAGGACCACACCCCTAAATGCACTGAAGCAGCTGCCATGTGATTGGTTGATTAGATAATTGCATTACAGAGAAATTTAACAGGTGTTCCTAATAATCTTTTAGGTCAGTGTATAATATATATACAGTACAGGCCAAAAGTTTGGGCACACCTTCTCATTCAATGCGTTTTCTTTATTTTCATGACTATTTACATTGTAGATTCTCACTGAAGGCATCAAAACTATGAATGAACACATGTGGAGTTATGTACTTAACAAAAAAAGGTGAAATAACTGAACACATGTTTACTGACTACCTCTTGAAGCTCATGGAGAGAATGCCAAGAGTGTGCAAAGCAGTAATCAGAGCAAAGGGTGGCTATTTTGAAGAAACTAGAACATAAAACATGTTATACATACATATATATTAGATATTTCATAGTTCCTGAACAGTTGAATTTTGACCTCTGACATAAACATATAATTTTATTATCTGTAGCATGTCTGCATGTTATTTACATGATATTTACATGTTGGTCTGGTGACATCATTGCTTTGTCATGTTGCTGAGCTTCGTATGAAAAACACTGAGGCCGCGCTCCTGATTTCTAATGAGCTGCTGAGGAGTTACTGATCCAGCTGTCTGTGTGTGTGTGTGTGTGTGTGTGTGTGTGTGTATACCAAAGCACGGATACTGATGTGTATTGATCTCTGTCTCTGTAAACAAACCTATCAAGACACTGCAGCGCTGTGGTTTGGATTCTGCAGGCAGTCATAATGTGGTTTCCATTTCTATTTAAACACTTCAGCCCTGTCATCAATAATCAATAGTGAAAATATTAATAAATGTAGTATTGTTTAGAGCTGAGTTACCTGCTGCTGTGTCTGCTGCTCCTCGATGAACTGAGAGTTGGCCGTCTGCAGCTGCCGCTCCAAACCCCCCGGTTTATCTGCTGCAGGCTGCCAGGGGGCCTGAGAGCCCCGCCCACCCTGCGCGCACACACACACACACACACACACACACACACACACACACACAGCACATCTGTGAGGGCTAGCACGGGTTAATTGTGGTGTTTACTTTTATTGTTTCATTACTGTCAGACCGACTTCTGCTTCAAATATTTTCGTGCAACTTTATCTAGTCAAATTAAATTCATGCAACTAAACATTTCAAATGCAATCAAACTACAACCACAGATTACTAGGAACCAACTAGAATTTCTGTTGGGAACCCATTCTCCTGATGGTTCTGTTTGAGACTGTGAAGTCTCTGGGAAAGAAAACAGCAGCATGACCTGCTGCACCAGACTGACACAACAGAAGATCAGAGTGTGCAGCCTCAGGTGAGCTCTATACTGACGCCTGCTGGTTAACATGTGAACTGCAAGTTGGAGGACATCTAATGAATGCAATGTGAGTCATGCCCTGCGTTCTAATAACCATACTACCATACTATTTAGTAGGCAAAAAAAGAATGAGTATGTCCCAATACATAGTATATCAGATACAGTATGCCAAGAGTACCAGGATGTTCTACTACACCCGGTCAGATTTCGCAATATGCATGTCGCACTGACTGAGCTGCGTGTACAAGCCTCTGCTCTGAGCCCCAAGCTCCATCCCACTGATCCTCAATGTCTGGTCTCCACGTCTTCCATGTCAACAAACTGTTTATCAAATCCTGCGGGAGGCTAAAGATTTCACAACACAGAATCAAACTGTGAATTTCTGGTTGAAACAGCTGCCTTATAATGTCCTGCTTCTGCAGCTAATGTCCAGTATACACTGTGCGATTTTGGGATGTTCCAGACCAAAGATGACCGCTGTGAAAGAAATGTGGTGATATCTTTGGTCTTGGCTCCAAAATGCTGGTCCTACGCCGCACTGTGACAGAGGTTCAGAGATGGCTGTTGTCACGGTCTTCAGACCAAAGACAGCCTGGGACGAAAGACTGACAGGGTCAGAAATTTGGGATAACCATCTCACAGCGTGACAGTTCCTAAGACCACCATCCACTAAGCAACCAATAGGAATGCAGCATGAAATCACGCACTGATACTGTGCTAAACACAATGATGGATGTGAAAGGAGCAAGCAGAAGTGTTTGGGACTTGAACAAAAAAGAAGCTCTTGTCAAGTTGTGGCAGCAGAAGCCTTGTTTATATAATGTGTCCTTCAGCCGTTACCATGACCGCTCCAGGAAGGACGCAGCACAGAAGGAAACAGCAGAGGAATTGCAGTTCCCGGGTGAGGAACTAGCTTGGCTAGAAGACATAAATACTCACTGCGGTTAAAGCTCAATCTTTTTGTCAGCACACAAAACTTAGTGAAACTTGATGTTTAATAATGTGACAGTGTGTGTTGCATTTCACAGTTGGGAAAGTAATTACCCGTGCGGCGCCTTTGCACACTTGGTATAGGAAGCTATTGCATCTTTGCCTTTCCATTTCATCTTTCCCTGCAATTCAGTAGGTGTGACCATCGTTCAGTCTACATACATCACACCTGGATGTCGTACCCAAGTTTACTAGATCCATATTGCACTGTGTGGTCTGCATTAAACTTAGAAGATCGCTGAAATTGCACAGTGTGTAGCCGGCTTAACAAAGTCCTCAACATTCAGAAACCACAAAGCTGATAATTGGCTGTGGAAAGCAAAACGTTTCCCCGGGGACTATTTTCCCTGGCGGAGGAGAAGGCGGGAGCGTTTCGGTTTGAAAAAGTCCTGAAAACACTACAGTGCTGCTGCTTTTAGGAAAACACATGTGGAGGACTTTATTCTGCTGATGGAATACTGGAGTGAAGAAAGTCTGAAGTCTCTGAAAGTTCATTTTCATATCGTAGTGGAATGAATGGAAACCATACACATTCTGCTGTCCTGTGTGTGTGTGTGTACCTGTCTGGCCCGTTGTTCGGTGCCAGCTGCAGCTGTGGGACTCGACATGTGCTCTTTCATTTCCTTTTGGAGGAAATAAAATAAAGTCAATCACAGCAGAGACCTTACACGCATGCACTCATGCACGCACGCACACACACACACACACACACACACACACACACACACACAAACACAAACACACAAACACACACCTTGACTGTCTGCCTGGTGCTGGTGATGAAGGCTTTGCGTTTGGACAGCTCGGCTGCATCCAAGTTGAACTTCTTTGGGTTGGATTCGACAATACTTACAGTGATTGTTAAGAAACACGCACATTTAAAGTGTTCAAATAATTGAAATTTTTATATCTTAACTTGTGGATTGTTTTGGGGGGGTACCCACTCTGCGAACACACACACACACAGCACATCTGTGAGGGCTAGCAGGGGTTTCAGGGGGAACTGTGGTGTTTACTTTTATTTTTTCTGTCAGAGCGACTTCTGCCTCAAATATTTTCGTGCAACTTTATCAAGTCAAATTAAATTCATGCAACTAAACACATCAAATGCAATCAAACTACAACCACTGAGATTACTGAGAACCAACTAGAACTTCTGTTAAGGAACCCATTCTCCTGATGGTTCTGTTTGAGACTGTGAAGTCTCTGGGAAAGAAAACAGCAGCATGACCTGCTGCACCAGACTGACACAACAGAAGATCAGAGTGTGCAGCCTCAGGTGAGCTCTATACTGACGCCTGCTGGTTAACATGTGAACTGCAAGTTGGAGGACATCTGATGACGTGTTTATACAACTTAAGTTTTTATATTTAAACTTATGGCTGAGCGACAAGAGCAAGCAGCTCCATATCAGTCAGCTAATCCGTGTGGACAGTGTATCCTGAGCTTGACTGTAACACCAGAGGTTTATGTTGAGGTTTACAATGAGTTTCATAATGAGGTTTATTATTGGGATGCATGATAATGATTTTTTTTTTAATCCAATATACCAATATTTTCCAACTCTTGTGGCTGATAGCTGATATTGATATAGACAGACATTTTTTAACATAATTGTAGAAAAGATCAAGTCTCTCCTGTTGTGGAATTAACATTTTACTGTGTCTACTGTTATTATGAAGGCCCACAGACACAAAACACAATGCTTTACTAAATCTTACATTATCAACCTGTCATATCTGGCTCACAATCTCTGTTCTAGTTGATCCCAAAGGTGTTGGATGGGGTTGAGGTCAGGGCTCTATGCGGGCAGCTCAAGTTCTTCCACTGGTCCCACAAAGCTGGAAGCAGAGAATTGTCCAAAATGTCGATGCCATAGGAGGTTTGGAGCTCTGCAGTTACTGAGGCAGCAGAGCGTTGGACACTTTTACGCACTATGAGCCTCGGCGCTCATGACCCCTCTCTCTAACTTTACGTGGTGCCGCCCCCGGTTGGCTGAGTCGCTGTGGTTCCTAAACGCTTCCACTTTGCAATAATCCCACTTCCAGCTGATGGTGGAATATCTAGGAAGGAAAAAACTTGAGCAGCTGACTTGTTGCAGCGGTGGCTTCCTATTACATTACTATTACAGCAGCACGCTGGAACTCAGTGAGCTCTTAAGAACCAGACGTTCTTTCACTAATGTTGGTAAAGGCAGACTGCATGGCTAGCTGCTGGGTTTATACACCTGTGGTCACGGGACTGAATGCAACACCTGAATTCACTGATTAAGAGCTATGGCCCAGTACTTTTGTCCATATTATCTATCTATCATGCATCCCTAATTTATGAGGTTTATCATCTCATCTCATCTCATCATCTGCCGCTTATCCGGGGCTGGGTCGCGGGGGCAGCAGTCTAAGCAGAGACACCCAGACTTCTCTCTCCCCAGAAAATTCCACCAGCTCCTCAGGAGGAACACCAAGGCGTTCCCAGGCCAGCCGAGAGACACAGTCCTTCCAGTGTGTCCTGGGTCTTCCCCTGGGCCTCCTTTCAGTGGAGCATGCCTGGAACACCTCCTCAGGGAGGCGTCCAGGGGGCATCCAAAACAGATGCCCGAGCCACCTCAACTGGTTCCTCTCAATGCAGAGGAGCAGCGGCTCTACTCTGAGCTCCTCCCGAGTGACCGAACTCCTCACCCTATCTCTAAGGGAGCGCCCGGCCACCCTGCGAAGGAAACTCATTTCGGCCGCTTGTGTCCGCGTCCTCACTCGTGAACAAGACCCCGAGATACTTGAACTCCTCCACTTGAGGCAGGACTTCTCCACCAACCCAGCGAGGGCATGCCGCCTTTTTCCGGTCGAGAACCATGGCCTCAGACTTGGAGGTGCTGATTCTCATTCCAGCCGCTTCACATTCGGCTGCAAAATACCCCAGTGCCTGCTGAAGGTCCTGCCTCGAAGGAGCCAAAAGGACAACATCATCCGCAAAAAGCAGCGATGAAATTCTGACTCCCAAACAGGACTCCCTCCGGCCCCTGGCTGCGCCTAGAAATTCTGTCCATAAAGACTATGAACAGAACCGGTGATAAAAGGCAGCCCTGCCGGAGTCCAACATGCACTGGGAACAGGTCTGACTTATTGCCGGCAATGCGAACCAAGCTCCTGCTCCGGTCGTACAGGGACCGAACAGCCCTCGGACCCCATACTCCCGGAGCACCCCCCACAGGGCACCACGAGGGACACGGTCGAATGCCTTCTCCAGATCCACAAAGCACATGTGGACTGGTTGGGCAAACTCCCATGAACCCTCAAGCACCCTCCGGAGGGTATAGAGCTGGTCCAATGTTCCACGGCTGGGACGAAAACCGCATTGTTCCTCCTGAATCCGAGGTTCGACTATCGGCCGAATCCTCCTCTCCAGTACCCTGGCGTAGACCTTCCCGGGTAGGCTGAGAAGTGTGATCCCCCTGTAGTTGGAACACACTCTCCGGCCCCCTTTCTTAAAAAGAGGGACCACCACCCCGGTCTGCCACTCCAGAGGCACTGTCCCCAACCGCCACGCGATGCTGCAGAGGCGTGTCAGCCATGACAACCCCACAACATCCAGAGGCTTGAGATATTCAGGGTGGATCTCATCCACCCCCTCCGCTCTGCCACTGAGGAGCTTATGAACCACCCCAGTAACCTCAGCTTGGGTGATGGACGAGTCCACCTCTGGGTACCCAGCCTCTGCTTCCTCAACAGAAGACGTGACGATGGGATTGAGGAGACCCTCGAAGTATTCCTTCCACCGCCCGACAATATCCCCAGTCGAGGTCAGCAGTTCACCACCTGCACTGTAAACAGTGTTGGCAGAGTACTGCTTCCCCCTCCTAAGGCGCCGGACTGTTTACCAGAATCTCTTCGAGGCCGACTGATAAACCTCCTCCAAGGCCTCACCGAACTCCTCCCAGCTTCGAGTTTTTGCCTCCGCCACTGCTCGAGCTGCGGCACACCTGGCCTGCCGGTACATGTCAGCTGCCTCAGGAGTTCCACAGGCCAATATGGACCGGTAGGACTCCTTCTCCAGTTTGACAGCATCCCTTACTTCCGGTGTCCACCACCGGGTTCTGGGATTGCCGCTACCACAAGCACCAGAGACCTTGCGGCCACAGCTCCGAACAGCTGCATCGACAATGGAGGCCGAGAACATGGTCCATTCGGACTCAATGTCCCCAGCCTCCCTTGGGAGCTGGGAGAAGCTCTCCTGGAGGTGAGAGTTGAAGACCTCCCCAACAGAGGGTTCAGCCAGACGTTCCCAACAGACCCTCACAGTGCGTTTGGGCCTGCCAGGTCTGTCAAGCTTCCCCCTCCGCCAGGGGATCCAACTCACCACCAGGTGGTGATCAGTTGACAGCTCAGCCCCTCTCTTCACCTGAGTGTCCAAGACATACGGCCGGAGATCAGATGAAACAAAAACAAAGTCGATCATCGACCTCTGGCCTAGGATGTCCTGGTGCACTTATGGACACCCCTATGCTCGAACATGGTGTTCGTTATGGACAAACTGTGACTAGCACTGAAGTCCAATAACAGAACACCACTCGGGTTCAGATCAGGGAGGCCGTTCCTCCCAATCACTCCACTCCGGGTGTCACTGTCGCTGCCCACATGGGTGTTGAAGTCCCCCAGTAGAACAATGGAATCCCCAGTTGGAGTACTATCCAGTACCCCTCCTGGGGACTCCAAGAAGGCCGGGTACTCTACACTGCTATTTGGCCCGTAGGCACAAACAACACCCTCTTGTTCACTGGGGTGAACCCCAACACATGGCGGCTAAGCTGGGGGGCTATGAGCAATCCCACATCTGCCCGCTGCCTCTCACCGAGGGCAACTCCAGAGTAGTGGAGGGTCCAGCCCCTCTCGAGGAGCTGGGTTCCAGGGCCCAAGCTGTGCGTGGAGGTGAGCCCGACTATTTCTAGCCCGTACCTCTCAACCTCCTGCACAAGCTCAGGTTCCTTCCCCCCCAGTGAGGTGACATTCCATGTCCCAATAGCCAGCCATTATGTCCAGGGATCGGGTCGCCGAGGCCCCCGCCTTCGACTGCTGCCGATCCACAAAGCACCGGCCCCTTACGGCTACCCTTGTGGGTGGTGAGCCCACAGAGGGTTGGACCCACGTCACCAGTTCAGGCTGGGCCCGGCTGGGCCCCGTGGGCAAAGGCCCGGCCACCAGGTGCTCGCTCACGAGCCCCAACCCCAGGCCTGGCTCCAGGGAGGGGCCCCGGCTCCACTGTACTGGGCGACGTCACAGTCCTTGTTATTCTTCTCTTCATTAGGGGTTTTTTGAACTGCTCTTAGTCTGGCCCATCACCTAGAACCTGTTTGCCATGGGAGGCCCTAACAGGGGCAAAGTACCCCCGGCAACATAGCTCCTAGGGATTATGTGGGCACACTAACCCCTCCACCACGATAAGGTGGCAGTTCAAGGAGGTTTATATCAAAGTTTATAATGAGGTCTATCATGATGCTTATATTAAGTTGTAAAATGAAGTCTATAATGAGTTTTATCTTCAGGTTTATATTAAAGTCTATAATGAGGTCAGGTTTAAAGGATATTGATGGTCTCGTCCAGGTCCTCCAGGTCCCACTCGATGGACCGAAGGCTGTTCCGCAACTCGTTGGTGGTCCAGTCCATCTCCTCCTTGGAGGCAGATGCAGGGTCCTGCAGCAGCTCACTCCATCTGTGGTGAAGACCTTGCGCTGTGTTCACTGCCTTCTGCACCTCCCTGACACACACACACACACACACACACACACACTCAGTACATTAACACACATCATCACCAACACACACCCAGTGCCCACAGTAACATTACAGTGACATTGCAGGGTAACACTTCCGGGTTTGGTCCAGGAGCTCCTTCCTGTGGTGAGAACCAGAGCTTCAGTGAGAGAATACAGAACAGAAAACACACACTATGTTCACATGAAACACACAACAACATGCACTTGCTTTGGTTTAACGTTCAACTTCTCAGCCTCCTGTCTTCTGAAATGGAGGAACTATTTTCTGCAGCGGCAGTGATGTTGAACAGTATGCGTATTGCGTCTCTGATGCATTAAAATCCGTCAGGATACAATAAACTCACTATCAATGCATCTTATGTTTTTCCCTGATAATGCTGACTCAGCAGCTGCCATTGAACTAAAGAGGGCCCCCACCCTGCCGTAGTGAAGCTTCGAAACGGAAAAGGGTTATACAGAGAATAACAAACACTGCTGCCAAACCTTCACACCCCTATAAAGGTTTTAGAGACAGGCCTAAAAATGTCAGATATGTGTAAAATGATTGTTACTTTTCTATTTAGCTCCTTGTTCTGTCCAACCCAGAGATGAGGATCGATGTCAGCGTTATCATGGCGACGATGTGACCTGTCCTGGGAAAGCCACCAGGGAACACGAGGCTGACCTCCATCATTTCAACGCTCACAGAGGCTGCAGTAAATATTTCAGTATTCATGAGGTTTGATTTTATTTGCATTTAGATGTGTTGTGGATGACTTGGTGTCTGTGTTAACTGAGTCGCTGTTACTTAGAACAATGAGAACACTTTCAATTGGCTAATCTGCTGCTACATTCAATTTTTCCTTTATTCCTGTGCACATTCTATTCATGCAGCCACTTAAAATCTACAGTTGTCATATAACCTCCTTCAGAGGTACCTCTGTAATTTGAAACTGATCCTAAACTAACCAAGTCACCAACTGTGAGTACAGAGACAGTTGATGAACCCCTGGGTAATTTTAACAGGAAATCTCAAATGTCATGGAGGCTATTGCGCCTGTTAAAACAAAGAAGACCTTGAGAAGAAAGAAAACACCATGGAGGAACACAATCACAGTAAAGACCTTTAAATCTGAATGCAGGAAAGCAGAGCGTAACTGGAGAAAAACTAAACTCCAAAATCACTATGACCTCTACCAACAAAGTCTCTGTAACTTTAACAACAAGTAAATCAGGGCAAGACAAAGTCACTTCTCTGAAATCATTAATAAGATTATAGCTGCTGTGCAGCAATGGCTGGGGCTGGGCAATTTCAGGCAATTTTGAGCAACAAGTGGAGGAAGATGAAAGATGAAAAGAAAGGTGGCATTTTAATGTGCATTTTGCATCAGCCGAGGCTTGAAATCACAGTTTCTGGCATGAAGAACAACGCTTTATCTCACTGAGCTAATTAGCAAGTGTCGCTTCATGTGAGGCTTCATAAGTTGACTGAGCCAGTCACATGACAGCAGCCTCCTATGCATGGAAAGGCAGATTTCAAACCACTGTAGAAAAAAAAAAATCAGTCATCAAGACAAAAATCTGACAATGCTGATCTGGCATGGGACTGGACCTTTGTGCAAAGTTTGGGGAGTTTTGGCACATGGGAATGTTGCACAAGCTGAGGCTTGAACTCACAATCTTTGACACCGAGGACTGGCCTCTATCTCACTGAGCTAAAACTCCACATGTAGCTTCACAAACTGACTGAGCCAATCACTGACATGCAGGACAGCAGCCATCCATGCATGGAAAGGCAGATTTTAAACAGCTGTCAAAAATTCAGTTATTAAGACAAAAATCTGAAAATACACATATTGCATCTAGACAGCATGGAGATGTCGATCATTTGTTTTTAACAATGATTGATTTGCTCCATAAGTGAAAAACT